>JBBPPC010000523.1:0-16603 GCA_038091775.1 Leccinum olivaceopallidum | reverse complement strand
CAACAATGGCCCCTCTCTGAGTAATTCACTCTTCGATACCTGGAGAGAGAGGGCAGAGTATGGAGGAATGTGTGAGTTCTCCGCAGGAACGAATATGTTCAGCATCAAGATTCCGTCATAAGACGACTGGAGAGTAACCGATTGTTTTCTGAAGGACTCGAAAGGGCCACGTGGTACCGCGATCCTTCCGCGGTCGTCGACCAAGGACACTTCCAATCCACGGGGTGGAGTACCAGTGTGCCACTATTAAAAAAACGCGTCCAGATGTTTGTATAATAAGTGCACAAAAACAACAAGCATACGTACTTTGAGGGAGAAAGTGAGTCCCACGAGCGAGTTGCCAATCATGCGGAGTCGAGTGGTTGCGACAATGTGCTTCATAGTAGGGTCTGCTACAATTACCTGGGATACAGGGTACAGTCAGATAATGTCCTCTCCGGGAACGAGCACTGAATATTTACATTGTAGAAAGAAAATGATTTGTCCTTGGACAGGAAGTCGACGAAGTCGTCTACACCATAGTTCTTGAGATCGAACGTTTGTGGCCCCACCTCCTGATTCGTGTTATGTTTAACGACGTTAGCCACCAAGGAGTGTGCGTTTCCCGTCGTGTGGTTTGTACGGAAATGAAGAGGTCCGTCGGCAGCATCTATCGTTTACCAAATTAATAACGCTCACGAATGAGAGGTGCCTCGGCGAGACACATACATGCACCAGGGACGGTTCCGCACTGGATCGCCACGGGACCAGAAGAGACAGGCTTCACATTCTGCCACACGTGGGGCCACAAGATCAGCTCGCTCGGTATGACCTTCAAGGAAGCGATGTAGGGCCCGCCGGAGCCATATCCTCGAATGTAGACGTTGTTGACATCACCCCCGATGATGGGCAATCCCGCGAAACCGCGCATGCTGTTGGGGTCCACGAGCGTGGTTTGGTCAAAAGTCAACCCGTACGCCGGGACTATGTCAGGGCACTATATTGAACATGCATAACGCGTGAGCTTCCCCACACTGGTCATTGAAGTTGAAGCAAGGCATGACATACGAATGACAGCGCTTTGGAATAATTTGCAGGATGGTGGAGAGAATCATCGTCGGGATCTTGGAATGAAAATCAGCGCTACTCGGACACTGTGATGACCTGAGCGGGGACAAACAGTTTCTCAGCACGAATGTATCAGTCGGCAGTTTAGACATGATATGAGTCCTTGGTAGAGAGATAGAAGAGCGAGTCAATGGTTTGCTGATGAATGAGGAAAATTGCAACTGCCTTTATACCCGGCCTGAGGATACTCCCTATCCAACCAAACTGGGAATCGGGAGCCATACATAGGAGATGGAGAAGAGTGTCCATCGTCAGCTGACTGTAGTTTCGGCAAGATGACGAACCGGGAGATCATTCACATCAGATTTGACTGGAAGGGTGGTTGCGTTTGTTCGTGGGCGCATCCAATCAAAGTGTTCAGGAAGGCAGGATCATTGCTGCATGAGCATCCCAAGATCTCGTGACATTTACAATCACCAAAGAAAATGGTGGCGCCTTACGTTCTGATCCGGCGTGACGCTTTCTTAGTCCCCGACTCCCACGTAGTGCCAGGGGAGGATCCTATCATCTTGTTCTGGTAAGAGCCCACCATCGACCGTTGTAAGCGGTGACCCACATCAAGATTATCAGCGCTATTCTATCTTCGGCGCAATGCGAGTCTGTTTGTGTGATATTGATATTGAGATCTTGAACTTACATCACTTCCCACAAGTATTCATATCTCCTTGAAATTGATGATTTGGACCGGTCATTGCCCGGTTTGTCACCTTGCTGGCAAGAACTTCTCCGTGTGTGCAGATAGATTCATAGATATCGGAAGGTTGGTCATGCGAACTTGGGGTTCCCTTGAATCTGGAAGGCGACCCAAAGATGCCCTCGGCAAAGCCTTCCAGGCTCCTAGTAATACCCAACCGCTATGGACAGTAAGCAAGTTCACTCTGCTGACGGCGCCCACTGAGGACACGCCAGTCCTGCCAGTACTTATCTCTGCGAGGCGAACGCGGGTGGCCCCGGGCCCCGGCGGGGCCTTCAGCTGATCACAACCCTTAATTCCCTCCTCGAAGGCTTTTGTGTGGACAATAATATCAGGGATTGCAGTGTCCCAGTGACTGTGCAATTTATCGCTGTAGTGGAAAATGAGAACGAACGGCAAAGTTGTAAGACTCGCTTCTTGCTGTTCCAGAGTTTGCTCGTGGTCGGAGTCGTGGTCGGAGTCCACTTCGGAGGAGTACATATATGTCCCACCCCAAAATCAAAAATTTCAAATAAAAAATGCGAAGGCTCGTTAGAAGCACATCTTCCACAACGAAGATCCTATACCTGACTTTGAGACATTTCGACGTACACGAGGGCATTGCAGGAATGAACGGCGGATGACGAATTCGAGCGAGTGGGGCTCAGTGCCGGCCAGACTATGCCACAACCAAATAGTTCTCACACATCGCTGTCGGATAATTCAGTTACCTTGCCTCCCACTTGTGAGTTCCGGGCGCATTGCAGGGTTCGTTAGAACACAATGACAACTCGTCAAGGGAAGCGAGAACTAGCAAGAATTCCTACACGGTCATACCACTTAAAAGCAGTAAGGCTAGCTAGAGCCTAGATGAGTCGAAATACTTACATCCTTCGGCACGTTTCAAACCTCGTACTGAATGAGAACAACAAGCCATACACTTGCGGAATGACTGGTCCAGAAATCCGTATTTCACTGAGTGACGAGATCTCTCAGAGTCTCATGATCTATTATAGGGGCATACAATTTGCGGACCTCCGGTGTTACCTAACCCAACCGGGGTGGTCCCGATCAACTGTTGCGGCACCGATCAATGTGTACATCATTCGGTCTGCGTTTGGTTTATGTAACAGGCTCGTTAAATTCATCGGCTTTGAGATCGCCGCTTGCCGGAAGCGATAATGCTGCCGGACCGACGTTGACCGTGACCACAGTGGAGTATGGAGAAGGATATATGATGTTCCCGAAGTACCAACTTCATCCCACACTGATTTATGGACGCTGGAACGATAAGGAGTAAGTACTGCACATACGTGCAAACGGGTCACCGAAACCCCCCGCCGAGGTGACCTGCCAGTTTGATGAGATCTATACCGGTGTTCTTTCTCCGCCTGTGCTTCTATGGCATCGGCGACAACGGAAGCGTTGCACATTGATTTTTCTGATGGGCATTGGGCCCATCTCCGGTAGAAACTTTATTGCTATGTCAATATTTGTGATACTTGCCACAGCGTGGTTCCCCTCCGATCACCAAATCAGCCGCAGTCTAATGGACGCGGAGAGCATGACTTGGAAAACACATCTGTCTATGTAACGTTTGATATGACGAGTTGAGTAGATCTAGTACCAGCTGGCCAGGTAAGCATGGAAACCTTCCCACGATTCTCATAGTATTGGCTTGGTATCAATGAGTATGATTCGAAGTACCGTTGATGACTTGCTATTAATATTTCCGCCACATACATATGTATCCCATGTCACGGTGGATCAGGACACAACGCACCACCGGTCTACTGAGCTCAACCCGGGCCGGCGGTGTCGCTTATTTTAGCTTTGTGAGAACTAACATTCAAGATTCACAACGAAAAGCTTTCATTGGACGCGCCCATGAACGAACACAACCTTGCTCCATTCATTTGACACGGAAATGATCTAAACGGTTTGGGATTTTTCTGGAATGACAATCAGTCAATGACAGCGTGTGAGGACTATTGTGTACAGATGGCTCCAAATTACCAGTTCTGTTTCTCTCCCTCCTTCAGATAAACACGACTTGCTCAGAGCTCTTCCATCTCTCGATCTCAGTGACAAACAACTCACTTATACAATGTCTGAACGTCGCACTAGTGCATTCGCGCTGATAAATTGTTTGTCCCAGTCGCATTAGACCACACTGTCCGAGTCGTACTGATGTTCATTTCCAGATCCTGACGAAGATGCTCTCAAGAATTTGTACCAGGTTTTCACAGTGAGTTACCTCCGTCTGTTTGCCATACCTTCAATTTCATTCCCAGTACGAACACGAACGCAGAAAACTCGCTGAAGACCTGGTGAACTCCGACAAGGAGTACGCAGCATTGTTCTCCAGGAAACCGAAGACGACGGAGAAGGAAGAATCTTGGCGTGACCAGCGAACAATACGCCCAGTAAGTGAATTCAATCCGTTATTTCGAACTATTGGTGAATCCATCTTTCGCAAACGTACCTGCCAGAGTGCTCCAGTTCAAGTCTCTGCCGGTCATCGCTCTCGGTGGTACCATTTTTGACTTCATCTGTATAGCCATGTGGGGTCCTGACATTTTGTCTTTAACAAGCCTTCGGTCAAGAGCATCAGCGAGAAAGCCGCCTTGGCATACCCTGAGCTCGACATCCGAGGCATTTGCCGTCTGGCATACACCTGCGTCAAGTTTTGGTCATGCACGCTTGACGGGCTTTATCAATCGATCGTCATGTTTCACCTCCGTATCTCGTCTGGTCGTTCGACCCCGCAACGTCGTGGAACGGCAAGGGTATACATAGACTCATTGGCTAATTTCGCTAGCACGGTTGCGGTCCCCACCATTTTCGCTCTGCTCAATAGGCATCTTTACACTATTAGGAACGAACTATGGCTTATTGTGGCTCATCATATATTCGTACTCCCCTCCAACAACTTTTTCTCATCGACGGGTTCGTTCATCGAAGAGGCGCAAAATCCCAATGGATTACGTTTCGGGCGACGGTCGCATTTGTCAGTGATTGTTGCGTTGGGTGAGTAGGACTTCGGTCGAGGTCCTGCGGGTGTCTGATCCCTCCCCTTCACTCGACGCCTCGATTCTTGCACAAGTATGCCTGCATCGACATACGCACCGCTCGACAAGGACATCATCCTGAAGACCGGTTGGGCATCCGACATCGCAAGGCGTCGAAGAACATTAAAAATGACAGTTATGTCGCGTCGGGTTCGCGTCCTGTTCTAAATTGGACACGAGCCACGTCCTCGCCTGATCACTTCGAGCAGGCAGGACCCATTTTACCGTAGGCCGCCGATCGGCGCCGCACACTTCACCGAATCGCATGCGCAGATTCGCGTGACGTTACACTTCTCATTTCTGTCGAGCGCCTGTCTAATATGAATTGGTCGATCACGTACTTCAGCTATTCAATTCCACCACTGAACAAGAAAGAAAAAAAAAAAGGCGGTTCCGAAAGCGAGTTGCATCCCATTACTCGTACACAAACAAGGGGAAAAAAAGATAAATATGTACACAAGATATAATCATCCTCATTCACGTACAACAAAGCAGGGAAAGAAAAGATAGAAAAGGCATAAAAAAGGATACGACGTGTCCGATTTTTAAAAAAACAGTCCAGTACAAAATGGACTGGAAGCACACGAACGAACAACAGCGAACAGCGAAAGAACGAAAAAAACACACATGTTACACAAGTCATCATCGCACCATCAACCTCAACGTCCGTTCGTCCAACCCCAACTCCGTCGGTGCCTGTCCCGCTGATATACGCTCCATTACCACCGACATCGACATCGCCGACGCAGCGTTCTCCAACCGCGTCAACAACGAATCCAACAGCATCATCGCCTCCAACTCGCCCATCTTGCTGTATAGCGGTGGCAACAGCTGGTCCGGATCGCCGTACATGTACCCTGCCTCCAGCTGGTCATCTTCCGAAGTCTCTGACCCCGGCGGTGGAGGTGGATGATGTTGGAACGACGACGACGACGACGGCAGAGGCGGCGGCGAGATGCTCGCCTTGCGTTTCGGAAATGGTCGAAACACCCGCCCGCTCGCGAGCGCTTCCAGACGGAGACACAACATCGCCAACTCCCTCACCTGCCCTATACACCACTGCATCATGACAGGCGCAGGCGCCGCCACCGCTCCCGCCGAGACGCTCGCCGCCAATCCGCCCGTCAAGTCAATGTCCTGCCGTGCAGCGATAGACCCCGGGTAGATCAAAGACACCGTCTCGGGTATCTCGAGCCCCTTGAGCTTCAGCTCCCCAACCGGGATCACCCTGATGTTCATCCGCCGAATCGCCTCGATCGCTTGCGGCGGCTGGAACTCCGAGTACTCCGTGTCTGGCCCAGTCTCCGTGATCCGCGCGTTGATCTCCCGCACGACGTCCGCGCTACACATGATCTGCCCCCCATTCGCGCACCCAGAGATGCGCGCCGCACGGATGACCATCGGGCCAAAGTAGTCCATCCGGTTCGTGATTGGATCCGGCTCGCACACGGGCGCACCGCAGTGGATGCCCATCCGCACCGACAGCCCCCGCGCGATCAGGTTGCCCTGGTCGTCCCATACTTCTCTCCCCTCCTCGCACTCGAGAATCTCCAGCGGCCACGGCTCGTGCATGAGCTGGATCTGCACCGTCAACGACCACCACAGCGCGGCTAGCGTCGTCGGGAACGAACACATGAACGCGTCCCCTTCCGTCTTGACGACGTACCCACCGCATATACGCAGGTGTCGACGGAGGAGATTATTGTGCAATCGCATCGCGGTCGGCATGCCCGCGTTGGCTTCCCACAGCTGGGTCGAGTTTCGAATGTCGGTGAACACGAGGCAGAGGTGGCCCGTCGGAGGCGACACCTCGTAGTCCAACCGCGCGATCGTGCGGTCTTGGATGTCCGTCTTCTTACCCCCTCGCTTCTTCACCGTGCTATACGCCTCCACGACCGTCGACGAGTCTGTCGCTGGCTGTTTCTTGGGGCGGAACAAGTCCGCGACGCATACAACCATGATCATCGCGCTCCCATCCGAGCCATAACTGATGGCAAAGTCCCGCAGCTTTTGCGCTGCGATCATCGGATCGGAAATCTCCGATCGAGCAATGTCCACCGCCGTCTGATACGAAATGTAATCCCACAGCCCTCGATTCCCAACGATCACGAACTCGTCCTGCTCCGTCAACTGACGTGCTTCCACGTACGGCCGGGCGTTCACGACGGGGAAGTGGTAAAAGTAGCCAAAGGAACGCGAGGTGTCGATCTCCTCATGCACGAGACCCTTGGGTGAGATCCACCCCTCGGCCGCCCGGATGCGCTCTGCCTCGCGCCGATCAAACGGGTCGTGTTTTCTCGAGAACAGCTCTGCAGAGCCTTGCATCGAGACTACCGCGAGCGCATCACCTACATTTGCCACGTACATGGTCTTCCCAGCAAAGTAGAGAACGATACCGGACGCTCCCGCGCGATACGAGGCCTCGACCGAGGTCGCGCCAACCGTTGACGCGCTCACCTGGGACATCTTTCGACTGGACGTATTCCCAGCGTAGAGCGTGTCATGCAGCTGCTTGTTGAGCCGCAAATACGTCCGACGGAGCGCATCTAACACCGTCTCGCCTCTCGCTTGATCGATCTGACCCAAGTGCGAGCAGAACTGCACCAGAAAGTTGTCGCGGAGATACTTGGACAAGTGGTTGTTGCTCGACGGCCCGTCCGAACGTCCAAACATGGCAAACACGGCCTCGTCCTTGTGCCCGCGGAACTCGGGCTGGACGAGATCGAACATGGTCATGTAGCCGGTACTCCCGAGATTGTCTGCGATGCCATAAGACATCTTGTTAACCTCGGACAGAGAGGTTCGGACGCGCCGGTCTTCGGTTTCCTCGGGAATGTTGGGCAAGAAGGTGGTGGTGACGTCCATCAGACCGAGGACGCGCAACGATGTCAATTCGGAAAAGTCGGCGAGGAGACCACGACTTCCCTCCGGTTTCTCTGACCGATTTCTCGCACTGGGGTGTTCGGGCTTGATCTCGAGCCTCTTGTTCCCCGACAGATTGAGATACTTGAGATTTGGATTGAAATTCCTGTTGCACGAGGACATCATTCAAACGTTCCCGCGAGAAAGGAAAATAAATTTACCAATTCCAATCGAATTCCCAATTATTTATGTTGTATCTCAGCACGTTGCTCCCCGCGTCGATCACCGTCAAACTTTGTACCTTGCCCAACTCTTGGGGTAGGGTCTGCAATTTGTTTCCGTTGAGGAACAAAACGCTCAACCTCGTCAACCTGAACAAGTCCTCGGTCGGTATGCTCGTCAGATGGTTACCGCTCAGGTAAAGCTCCTCGAGTTTGGTGAGATTGCGTAAGAAAGAAGAGGGCAGTTCTTGAATTTCGTTGAATGAGAGGTTGAGCACCTGGAGTTCCTTCAGGATCGTGAACGGCGGGAGGCATTCGTCCGTGAGACGGTTCTCGCCCACGTACAGTTTTTCGAGCGAATACGCGAGTGGAGGAGACGGGCGGGCTGATGTGGTGTATACCGTCGCGTTCGACGCTTTTCTCGAGATCTGAAGATGCGACCGTGGCCCAGGTGGCGTCGGGGGAACATCGAGGGTGATACCGGAAGGAGGGGGAGTGACCAAGGACGTATCTGGTGGATCGTGCCACGTTTCGATCAGATTCGACGTCACGTTGATTAAGATTAATGAGGAGCAACTCCAGAGGGCGGTGGGCAGCTCCTTTAGACTGTTATTATGCGCGTCAAGTGTTTCGAGCCGTTGAAGAGAGCCAATGGTCTCGGGGAGAGCATCGAGATGGTTGTCAGAGCAAGAAAGCGTGATGAGGTGACTGAGTTCTCCGAGGCAATCGGGAAGCGTGCGGAATAGGTTGTGGTCGAGTTTGAGGTGTTGGAGCGCAGTGAGATGTGATAATGCAAAGTCGTCGAGAGAGGAGAGTTTCGTGTGAGAGACATCGAGGGAAGTGAGAAGAAAAGGCGTTTGCGTAGACGGCACGAGTTTGAGGAGCGTGATGTCGTTGAACGAGACGTCGAGGGTGGTCGTACCAAGTATTCCGTTAGAGAGATCGAGTGCATGCAATGCGTTGTGATCTGCCAAGAGTTTCTCCAATCGGGGGATTGTATGCGCAATGGAAAGGTCAGAGATACTATTTCGACGACAGTCGAGGACTTGGAGGTTGGCAAGTTGGCTACACTGTTCGGGTAGTTTGGTTACCTGGTTACCGACGAAAACGAGCTGCTCGAGGGCAGTCAGTTTGCCAATGTCCTCTGGAAGTTCTGTGATCATGTTAAAGGATATGTCGAGGTCTAACAGAGCGGGCATCTCGCAAATGACCAAAGGGAACTTGCTAAATTTGTTGTTGGATATGTTCAAGGCCTTGAGCCTCCGTAGGCGGGGGAAATACCAGGGAAGTAGCTCCATGCGATTATTTTGTAATTTGAGGATGCTCAATTCAGGTATGCGGTCGAGTGCGGCGTCATCAAGGTCCACTATACGGTTACAAGAGAGATCGAGACGGTGTAAACTTGCCGAGTGTCGAACGCTCTGTGGTACTTTCTTCATGGCCATGTTGGAGAGTCGGAGTTCGCGTAAGATGGTACAGGATTGCATGAAGTCGAGAGGTATCTCCACCATGGGATTTCGAGACAGATTGAGATATACGATTGATGATGCACTTTTGTGAAAGATGATGGGTATAGTGGGTAAACCGCACCCTGTAAGATCTACCCGTTCAAAGTTGTCGAGGTTTAGATCTTCGGCCTGGAATGGATCAGCGCGAGACCAAGGGAGGTAGTGGGGAGACGTACTGTTGGGCCGAGGAGCTGGCTTTTGTACACGAACTTGAGAAGAAAGGTCATATCTTCGGCGGCGAGGTAGTCGAGGCTGTCAAGCTGATCATATCCGGCTTGTTCCAAACGACGACGAGTGATTGCAGCAGGCCGCTCGGTTGGCGCCAGCACGCGCTCTGAGAAGGAAATGAAGAAAATGCAAGAGATGGGAGGGTGTACGTACCTCTTCCTCGTTCCTTGAGATAAAGTTTGTGTGTCTCTCTGTCGTTATCACGCAAGACTCGGGTGTTGAGGGAGGGTGTGAGATCTGCGACGGTTGCTTGTGGGGGAATTGACGCAACGTGATACGAGCCGTTGGCACGATATATGCGCACGAGGACGAATTTACTTGAGCTGGCGGAGGAGGAAGGTTTGTGGGGATAATGTGTTTTTCTGCGCATGCGTTTCTTTGTGGCGATATCGGTGGCGATAGAGTAGTCGTCGGGTGAGCGCGAGCTGTTACCGAGTATACTTTCGTCTGAGCTGTAGTTTGCGCCATCGGCTGCAGCGTCTGTGCCCTCCTTTTCGATTGCCCAGCTCTCGGGTGCGGTCCACTCGCGGTCGGCTGCTTGTTCGTGGCTTGGATCTGGGTCGAGCGCGGGCATGATGGTCTTTGGAGAGATCTTGCGCTCGTGTGCGTGTCTGCGCTTCGAGGAGAGGGAGGAGGGAGTGAAGGGATCTGTGAACACGGTGGAAGATGAGGGAGAGGGAGGGGGGACCGTGTCGATGCTGGGAGTTAAAGTGCTGGAGGAGGAGGTACTCGGACGGGTGGGGAGGCTGGAGGAGGTGCTGGGACGTGTGCCAAAAGAGGTGGAGGTGATGTTCATGTCGATGATGTCCTCCATGTGCGAAAAGTCGGTGTCGATTGTGAGGAGGGGTTCGTCGTCTTTGGGGGGTACAGGGGGGGCCTTGTTAAGGCGAGATCTTTTTTGAATCCGTTCCTTTTCCTTTCTAAAAGGGATCTGTGGAACGGGAGGTGGAGGGTCGGGTTCGTGGTGGAAAGGGGACATGTATGTGTCATTAATGGAGAGCTGCGAAGGGTTCGGTGTGAATGTGGAGAAAGACGTCATGCTATCGTTGATCGAATCCGAGGATGAGAGCTTGGAACGGGAGCGTTTTTTCATGATGATGTCACTGAAAAAGCTGAGGGAGCTCTTTCCCTTGCGCGGGTCTGCGAGGGACATGTCGGAGACTGAGGAGGCGTATGAATCACTCGTCTGTAAGCGAAAAGAGGAGGTAGAAGTGATCGAAGGGCGATTAAAAGGCTTGTAGGGAAACGCCATCGTTCTCTTCGCGGGCTGCTGAGCGTGCGTGGGTACTAGTATGAATATGTCAGGATGATGGAAATACACGCACCGGCTCTGCCCAGGGAGAAATATCGGGATCTCGTCCGCGCGCTTCATGCCTAAATGGAACCTCTGGATACGCCTGCAGTGGTCGCGGATTGTCCTCCGTGCATGCGGGGAACGTGAACCGGTCATCCTCTTCCAACGACATGATCGTACTGCTAATAACTCTAGTTAACGTTGGAACCGCCCTATTCTATACAGCACCGGTAGAATTCCCTTTTATGGCATCTTCACGGCCCGACTCCACTAAGACAAGCCATTCCCCGTTTGACTGCGCGCTCTTGGAGCAGTTCAGCATGTCCTCCCCTTTACACTATGCGAGGGCTGCCTCCTCCTCCGCCTCCGCCTCCTCATCTTCGACCGCGACGTTAAAATTACCTTCTAGTCTCAAGGTGACCTTCGTTCTCAACCGCTTCTTCCAACCCTCACAGAGTTTTAGATCGTCGGCATCGTCCTTGCCATATCCAGCGGAATTCTCATTGGTTGCAGCTTTGTATTCAAGAAAAAGGGTCTCTTGCGCTCGCAGGCCGGGCACGCCGCTGGAGAGGGCGTCGCATACCTCAAATCGGTCAGTCTCGTCCCCTCTTAGCACGACTCTATCCTCACCCCTCCAAGCCATTATGGTGGACCGGAATGATAAGTGAGCACTTTTTGTCTCCCATCCCACTTCCGTTCTCATTCTCCATTCCAGTGATGATCCTCGGTGAAATCTGTAATTTTGTCGGTACGTCTCTCCCACCCCACCCCCAACACCTTCTCTCACCTCCCCAGCCTATTCTTTCGTCGAGGCTCTTGTTGTGGTCCGTACTTCTACATTTTGACCTATACCTCTCTCACTCATGTATAAAAGACACCCATGGGCGCCCTCTCTGTTGTAATCAGCGCCATTATGTCTTCCATATTCCTCAATGAGACTCTCACATTCTTCGGCTGGCTCGGATGTGCTCTTTGTATCGTATGCTCTTCCTCTCATCTTCCTTCTCCCTCTAACATTCCTCCTAGATTGGTTCTGTCATCATAGCTCTCAACGGCATGCACCCGCTCCTCCCTCCTTGGCCTTTCCTCACCCCTTCTTAGGCCCCCAAGAACAAACCCCTTCCGAGATAACAGCTTTCCAGAAACTGTTCACCGCCCCAGGATTTCTCGCTTATATTAGTGTACTCATCGCCATCGCTCTGAGCATCATTATCTATTTTGGCCCAAAGTTGGTCCCCGTCCCTTCTCTCATCTTCCCTTAACCCATTCCCCATTTGGTATGGCAAGAATAATATGATCTGGTGGATAACCGTCTGTAGTACCATCGGAGGTATCAGCGTCAGCGTCACAACTGGTCTCGGGGCTGCCATCGTCGCCTCCGTGATGGGCGACAACCAGGTGTGTACATCAGGAAACCCCACCATGACACTTCCATTCATGCCACCACCAGTTCAAATACTGGTTCACGTACTTTTTGCTGGGTTTCGTGGCCGTAACATTGTGTCCGTACATCCGAATCTCGCCGTATCATCCATGCCTTGACGCCACCCAGTGACAGAGGTGTATTACCTGAATGTCGCGCTCGCGCTGTTCAATACAGGTGCGTATCTGATACGTTCGCGCGCATATATCCTTATTTATACCTGTTTCGCACAGCTATGGGTACGTTCCATCAGTCTGATAAGTCTATCCCTGAAATCTGACGTGTTTCCTTCAAGTAACTCCGACATACTACGTGTTGTGTGAGTCCATTCTTGATCGCATACTCGACGATGCTCATAGCGTGCACAAGTTTCTTTTTGTTCGATGGTCACGACCATCGTGCGTCTTCATGTCGTCTTCCCTTTGTAGAGAGCCTCATATTCCCATCCAGGTGCTCTTCAAAGGTCTCTCTGCGCCAGCGTCTCAAATCGTGACCTTGGTACTCGCGTTCGTGGTAATATGTATCGGCATCATCATCCTTCAAATGTCCAAGATCGACCCCGTCAAGCTCACATCGCTCGACCGGCGGTCCACTCTACTACTCCAAGCCGCGCGAACTCACACAGAGACGCCTGCGACGATCAGTCTCGATCTCGGCGAAGAAGAAAAGAACCTTGCAGGACTGGAAGATCCAGGAATAGACGCCCTGCGTGGTTCCTTTGGCACTATCGGCAGTCTCATGCGCGCGCGCAGCTCCCGGCGGGTTAGCCAGTCCAGCCACTCCACCGGTTCTAGTCGTATACCCCGCGGGATGGGGATGGGTGTCGGCGGTAGCATGGTTGGCAACCTCGATGGTCTTCCGTTCTCCTCCTTGCAGCATACTGATCATACATACGACGGGATGACGCGACACGCGCTGTACGATACCCCTATGCCCTCGGCGCGCAGCGACTCGATGGATCGTGAGTCCGAGATCACGGTGTCTTCGACGCAGAGTCCACGGAGAACGGCGATCAAGTGGGCGCCGGACACGCCCGCAGGGAACCGAAGCACCCAGTCCGTACAGGCGTTGCGCATGACGTCCATTCCAGCGAACCTCGAATTCAAAGCGCCGCCACAGTTCCTGTATCCGCCTTCGTCGTCATCATATGTGACCTCCTCTACTTCCGTTATACCGCCTCTTCCTCCGCCACCGGGATCGTCGTCCGGTGCGATGGGGTTGAGCGGAGGAGTGGGTGGGTGTAGATGACAACAACAGCCTGCGAACGCCTGCGAGCGCTCAATCGATTGTTATTCCGTCACGCGTCAACGACGAGCCCTTCGCGCCGACCCTATCTAGTTATGACGGACGCTCAGACCCGTTCCGGACGCCCTCGACGCCGTCGATGGAGACCTTTCGGTCTTCGAGCCCTAGAGACTTGAACTTGTTGGCGTCCGAGAGTCCAACGTCGATTGCGGATACGGCGGAGGGATCGCTAAAGAGCATGGGGAGTGGGCAGACAGTGTATTCAACGCCCATTTCTACGATAGCGCCTGCGCGGCCGACTGATGTGGGTGGGGGGGTGGGGGTGGGTACCAGCGTGGGCTCTAGTCCCTTTGCCGATTCTGTTCCCAGCCCAGACCGGGTGCGGACTCGAGAGCGGAGGAGCAGTTCCTCAACATCACGTTCGCGCCGATACCCTTTGCGGGGCGTGGACGACGGGGTCGGTGCAAGGATCGGGCTTGGGGCCGGGGAGCGAGGAGTTTGCGAGCGTGAGGTTGGTTAGGCCGATTTCGAGGTCGGGGAATCGATTTTGGGTGCGTGTGGCCGGTGTAGATGGGTTGGCGACGGACGGATGATTCAACAATTTGAGGTCTTTGTACCGAGCTCGAACGATCTCATTTTCCTTTTATATTTCCTAGTATACATACAGCCTACGCGTCTCTTTTTCTACATACATAAATCCATCTCTCTTCTAAGATATGTCGTATGGGACTTTTTATATATAAATGTATTGAACACGACCAGTGACTGAATCTCCTTGATAATTAGATAGCAACTCCACGCTCATCATTGAAGATGAACATGAACATGCGGTTCAGCTCGAGCTGAAATAGATCGTTTGATGCTTTCTTCAAATCAGGGCACCACCTATTGATACTGTCATAAGTCGATCGATGCTGATTCACTTGAAGTCCTGTTTACTATTGACCTCGACTGGCTTGCTTGCTCGGGTTAGCACGGTACCGAGTAAGTAGTAAGGGTCGACCCATCGTGTTTCATGTGCTCGTTATCAAGTGATGTGTCATCACTTTTTTCAAAGTTCTCCACGTGAATGAAATGATAGGAATGTGGGTACTTTGGCGAAGGACATGGTCCCAAATCGCAATCATCCATCACATCAGACCAACCTTCTCACTGGGGCAATGTAACTTATTAGCTATAAGCTCCGAGCTGAAGCTCTGATATGTGTGGTTCGGGTAAATACTTCAAATACACATCTAATACATTACGCTACGTCTAATACATCACGCTACGTTAGCCGCCGGATGTACCAACTACGCACAGCCGCAGCGCATCGCTTTCGATCGCACTCCATGTGGCCGGCACTGCGTGTCTATTATATTTAGCACCGGCGCTGCCTGCGTGTGCACCCACGTGCGTTTTCTTCCGTTCCAGCTCCGAGCTGTGCTCTCCTCACGTCTGAAGGTTCCGAATCTACTTCTAGATTCTAAATCATTACCTGCGCGCAGCGACAGGCATACGATACAAAGCCATGTTCACGAAGCGAGTGCACAGGGAATCCCGTCCCGACTCCCGAAATGACGCTATAGTAGCGCGGTGCTGGCTGATGGCGAGCACGATAATGGCATGCGAGCCACCGCCACACCAGTCAAGCCAATGAGAGAAACGCTTAGAAAGGAAGCGTTCTGGTATACGGGTCACGTAGAACACGAGGCCGATCAGATAAGAGATCAGAGAAGGCCAGATGGGGTCTAGATTCACACGAACGGTTAGCGACGTCGATCAAAAGAAAGACTCTGGGGACTTACGGATGAACATGATCATCTGTCGTAGGGAGTGGAGGTATGCCAACACGGCAAGGGGTGCGATGGCCGTGAAAGCCATATAGAGGAAGAAGCCGACGCGAGCGACCTAGCTAAACGTCGGCATACTGTGGGCCACGGAGATAGGGAAGAGTGCCTTGTAATTTAGAATCATAAATGAACATAACTCAGAGCGCTGATAAGCCCGATGTGGACCCACCAGGAACCAAATCCTCGCTAAGACAACATTTGGCCGTGCTGATCGATCGCATGGTATTTTCCGTCGGACGGCTTTGGTGCGCGGCACGCGCGAGAATGCGTGCCATGCGGTGATCTGACTGTAAAAATGCTCGAGCTCATCGTTATGCAAGCATGAACCAAAGTTCCCCGCCTCAACCTACCGCACCTCAACCGACGCTGCGTATGATAGTAACCTATCCTGAGACGACCGTCTCCGAATGCCAACGGCAACAACACGATGACTTATTGGCCTTTGTCCTCACCAGGGCTTTCCGCGGGCTCTACTAGTTCCAGCTCGGGAGTGAAAGACACTGTATGTGAGCATATGGTTGAATCTGTGGTGGCGTATTTGGCCTTACTGTAGTTCGTCATTGTTACGAATGCGGTAAGCAGTCCAGCAACGAATTTCCTAAGGCTTTCGAACTTTCAGCGGGTTGCGCAGATTCAGGTGAGTGGTATTCTCGCGTGATGTATTGGATCGGGGCTCGATGAACGTGACCGTGACGTTTGTCTTTTTTCAAGTTCCTCGTCGCTCCTTGTCATCATTCTGCAAATCGCACATGGGAAAGGACTCTTGGCCACGTCGAGAGCTTCGCAAGTAATTTTCATCCTGCTCCGAGTCTCCTCGTTGGATGCGTCGCACCGCCGTCGCAACGGACAATGGCCCATGCACTCATGATCGCTAGCCTATCAACTACGGAATACGCATAAATGTACGTAGGCAGTACCTCCCAGTATAGCATCGGCGACGGCGTGTTTCTGTCGGTTCCTCCCACCATTCATCCTGTCGTGTGGGGTATCGGTTCTGGAACACGAGGTGCAAGTACATCAGGGGAATGGTGAAGAGCTGATATAACCAGATAGTTCTGATAAATACTCATCATTATGCCATAGAAATAATAAGCATTTATAATGATTGAAAATCAATTTCCATACTGAAAGCACATTAT
>JBBPPC010000522.1:0-16612 GCA_038091775.1 Leccinum olivaceopallidum | reverse complement strand
ATGACGGAGAAGCTTGCCACGATCCAACCGGGGCTAGACAGGGTGCGTGAGAAGCTATATCTGGCTTCGAAGCGCCAGACAACGCGGGAAGAGGACATTGCATACTCATTGTTTGGGATCTTTGGTGTCGCCCTCCCTGTTATATACGGCGAAGGTCACCAAGCCGTCGGTCGGCTGTTGGAACACGTCCTGACGCGTTCAGATAATGTCACCATTCTTGCCTGGACTGGGATTTCGGGGGGTAATCACAGTTATCTCCCCTCCAATCTCAATGTTTACGACCAAGTTCTGCCTCCGCACCTCCCCCAGGCCATCGAGGCCGCTGCGATGGATCAGATAGTCAAGAACTTGCGGTCATCACCATTTCCCGATCGCTCTCCAATCGTTGCGTTTTATGAACGACTCCTGGATCTCCCATCACTATTCCTTGTTTCTGGTCGCCTTCGACTCCCTGGATTCCTCTTCCGCATCAACGATTTGGCCCGTCTCGCGGCACCCGAATCCCACTCGAGCCTTCACATCTATCGTGCCACGGCGTCGATTCTCGGCGAGGTACTGATCAAGACCAAAGACAACTCGCTCGGGTTGCAACGTCTCGTTCTCGTTCATCCGTGGATCAATCCCCTGCTCGATGAGGACTTCACTGGCGACGATCCTCTGTTTGATCTTGACGTAAGGGCGCTGCGGCTCCTCGTCCGGCTTCTGCGGCCTTTTGGGGCACTGCTGCTAGCCTCACAGAAGCGTGGGCAGTACAAACGCGTGGCGACGGACAGTTTCATCCAAGTCCAGATTCGGGGGGAGACGTCGTTGAGCGAATTGATGGCGAGCATCGGTACGGTCGACGTTCATTAGTCGTGCATTGTTGGCTTTGGATTTCGGGATGACGTGTTTCGTTACATTTATATCTCTCTTGGACTGTGTCGTTGTTTTCAAAGGTAGCAGCCGTCTTGGGGTCAGCGGTGGTAGCCAGGAACCACCAGCACCGCAGCAGCTGTTTGTAGTGTGTTTGGGCCGACTCGCAGCCGCAAAAGTCCAGATTGATCACGTGAACCCTGTTCACGTCAATTACAATGAAGTCGTCGCAAGTGGCAGGCTTGCGATTGTAGCAAGGCACTCCTGGTGGGTGGCCCAGTTGAATTCGAAGACCCAATGCCTTGAGGGTGACACGTTCAAAATAGTCGCCGTTCCATTCCTATACCCAACCGTTAACATTCAGTCAATACAATGTGATGTTCGTACCTCAATCCTGTGCAGTGGCAAAGTCACATGACTCGATAGGACACATGGTAAGCAACGCAGGTGTGTCCCAAAACAGTCTTCGCAACGGTATCGAGGTACTTCATTGTTACCACAGCCACAAGACTCATGTTGGCCACCGCGCCCTTCCAGGCGAACAAATTCCTCAAGAAATGAGGACCGTTGCGGGATCCACTGAAGGAGTGGATGGATCTGCGGACTGTCAGGACTCAGGTGTGTCGAATGATGTTAAACTCCACATACACTTGGGTATTGTTTTCTCCCTGTAGGTTGATCCTCGTGACTGTCATCCATGAGTGTGTCGTTTGACGGGTCCCACTGCACGTCCTGAAAGCCGTCGTCCACGATATCCGATGAAGGTGGAGGTTCGTTCTTCTTGACTAAGTTTTCTGCCATGAAACCTGATTGCACAGTGATGCGACCAGATTCATTGGCCCGGTAAATACTATGATGACGGAGGTACTGAATGTCCTCTTTTTGGCTATCATACTTCAAGAGCCGAGGTTTTTTAGGAGGTCGTCCTCGGGGCATTGAAGTAGCAGGCGATGGAGACTGAGTAGAAGATGATTTCGAAGATTAGGTTAGATCTGCAATCTTCCATCATCGTGTCAATATCAAATATCAGCAGGTGTGATATATGATTGCGAAGTGTGAATCTTATAAAGTCCCCGATTCATTCAATCGTTCCGCCAATATGATCCCTCGCATGTCCAATCAAACGGTAAGGCTTTCATCGTTGTCTATTGCTAGTCACTTATCCTTGTTCGGTAGCATACTGATCGTTTCCTTCACTCGTTACGCCCACACGATCCCTCCGTAACCAGTGCTGACCCTGTGGTCAGTGTAACCGTATGTAGTTTCTATTCTGCAAAGACTCGCTTGGGTGACTGACGGTTGACTGATTTTCCTCAGCCTACTGGCGAGCGTGTGCGTAGGATAAGAAGTCAAGGCATTGATTTCCAGATCAACTCGCAGCAACCTTACCCCCTTCATCCCTGCCAACTCTCGTGGGCCATACAACACTTTTACGCTCGAGGAGAATGGATGTTCACCTCCTCTGAACTGCGCCATGAATACTTCCGTGGAATGATAGTCGAATTTAACCGTAGGTGGCCGTTGAGGCATGACCTGTTCCCCTCAGTGCCTTTTCCGGTTGCGCTCGACCAGCACCAGCAGGAAGAGATGTCGAACAAGCTCGAGCATCTCCGCGATTACAGGATGATGAGAGAACGCCGGAAGAAGAGAGAATACATCCGATGGGCTCGTGCGCGTCGCAAGGGCTATCGATTAAGTACACTTCGATAACGTACTGGCACGCAGGGCGTACCCACTAGATGTGATGCTATTAGGAAAAAAAAAACATCCCCGCGTCACCACGCGGAGGCCATTTGCTCGACAGGTATATTCACCTAATCCGCAGCGACGTGCGCAGCCTGCACCACCACCACAGCGCTCGCAGTCGCACCAACACCCACTACCATCGCCGTGCCCACATCCCCAATCGTCCGCCTCATCCCCTCTAGGCCACCCCCAGACCCAGGCCCAGACCGGTGATGATGGTGGTGCGCCTCGAACAGCCGCTTCATCTAGGGCCTAGAATGGGTATACCCGGGTGCTACCCGGGTATGCACCCACGGGTTTGGGATATGTCGCAACGGTGACCGTACCCGACCCGGGTTGAACTGCAACGGGTACGGGTCGAACCCGGGTAGGACCTGCAGGTCAAACAGGTAACCCGCAGGTTGCATATAATAGTCTAAGTAGACTTGAAAATATGACTACTAAACAGTTTTTAACTAAGTTCGGGAGGCTAATCAATGACCATAACCTCGCGAGCATCATTTGCAGGCTGTCTGACCGCCTTTGCCTTCCCCTGACCTTTCATACGAGCGGTAATGATATCCTCTGCATGGTTTGAGGGTAGTAGGGGAGTGCGAGACCAAGACCCAAGTGCCATTTTGGCCTTGAACGTTTGAGAACTGACACCGTGCTGCAAATGACCGACTTGAAGCCGGCCACAAGAAAAGGAGCGCTCGGCATCAACCGATGAGGCTAGAACACAACGAAAGTTAAGCATGATCCCGATGAGGGAATCTTTGTTCCTGGACGAAGAAGCTCCACTTCTTTCTTGTAATCGTCATCATTAACCATTTTAAATGGACGACTTGACCGTGCACAACGCATTGCAATCAGTGCACGGTGCTTGGCAGATGTGTACTTGGAGACTGTTCCTGCAAATGTTTGCTGGGAACCAGCACTTGTGCCGCCATCAGCAACCCCACGTCGCTTGAGACACCCCGCAATCTTGCATTTGAGGTTCATGGTCCCCTCACTTGTGGCCATGCGTGCCCGGACATGTCGACAATTGACTGGATCATCCTTACAGGTAAAAATAAAATCTATACGTAGTTTCTGGCCATCTGTGCCAGTAATCCGAGTGATGCTTGGTGTAAAGTGTTTGTAGAGGGCGGACGTCCACTTCTGGGTTGACTCGACTGTGCAGGACAGTGAGGCTGACTTCTTGAACGATAATTGAATATCACTATGTGGCTCACAAAGAATCTTTTCGTCTTCCCAATCCCAAACTTCTGCATCAGGCACTGTTCCACGTTTGACTCGTTTGTGTGACGGGGAACGGATTACAACGGATGCCGATGAATATCTGGCTCTTTCTTGCGAGCATGTATGCTTTGATGGAGAGTCGAAAGGTGATTTTTGACCCGGCGGCGGGGTTTCCGATTCCGAGTCGGTCGATACAAAAGCCATCGGAGACTCGAGTCTGAGTGAAGGGTTAGAAAATGTTCACTGGCAAATGGCCTCACCTTTAGAGTCGCGAGGGCCAGCAGCCGCAGTCAAATAGTTCCTGTAACCAGGAGCACTGTGACAACTTGAATTACATTCCATTCCATGGCAGACATTTGACATACTACGACTCGGACGTCGGATGACCTGGCACGGGTATACCCGGGTAGGCCCACTTTTGGCCCCTCCTTACCCATACCCACCCGGGTTCACACCCTACAGGTAACCCGTACCCGTGGTAACCCACCCGCAAACGACCCGCAGGTTGACCACCACAGGTTACCCGGGTACCCCCCTACCCATCCTAGGCCCTACTGTTTGCGAGAGGCCGAACATTCATCCTAGTGAGGGTCTGAACGCTGTTTTTCAAAATCCTTTACTATAAATCATTTCTTGCCGGCGTACCTGGGGATTTGACATCCTTACTAGCAAGACCGTGTCAGTTCACTCCGAGTCGCATCTCGGAGTACTGACTCAACGAACTCCTGCCAGAAATTCTGAGAAAACTGCTTCGTGCAACCTGTTGCCGTGACTCCCCCACACACCCTTTACTCCCAAACTCTACCCGATGTTTGTCGCAACACAAGTACCTCGTCATTGACGAGGCATTGATGACTAGCAAGACCTTTCTCGCCCAGCTCTTTCGAAATATAGGTACATACATATATGTATATCGGATGATTGCAATGCGATGCGTCACTGACGACTCCGACGGTGCGCTGACACTGCGAGCTACGACCAGCACCATGACGTGACGATATGTCGACGAAACGATACATTGTCTGCCAATGGCACCAAGATGGCGCCACGCACGGCGAACACGGCGACAACGCCATCTCCCTGACCGTATTGAGGACGGGATCCAGTGACCGCCGCGCCCTTTCGTTCCGCCGACAGCGCACGACAGTCACTGCACCTCACCATCACCTCGCCTTGGCGGTTCTTGCCTCGTCCCCGCCTCAGCTTGTCCTCGCCCTCGTGTCATGGTATTGGTGAAGGGATCGTACGAACCATCTTCCCTTGCTCGCTCTTACCGTCGTCCCTCTTGCGCGCCCATGTCATCGTCTTGGCACCCTCTTCTGCCCTTGTTATCGCTTCCGAGTCATCCCGCGCCGTCGGGTGACGAGGACGACGTGATGGCAGGGAGACGAGGAAAAGGAAGAGCACTGCACTCGCATGCAAACGCAAACGCAAATGTCAACGCCCCGTGCGTTTGCGTGCGTGTTTACACGCAATGGCTTTGGCGAGGGTGACGGAGAGGGTGACGGGGTGATGGAGAGACGTAGGAAACGGCGAGGACGAGGACGAGCGGGCAAGAGTAACGGTGACGGTGAGTCACGGCGACTCTGGAGACCACCTTTCACCAAACTCCGATAAGACAGGGCGATATAAACCCTGATGTAAGGAAATGCGTCATCCCAAAATCCAAAGTAAACTTCAATGCTTGATTATTGAACGTCGACTGTACCAATGCTCTCCATCAATTCACTCAACGACGTCTCCGCCTGAATCTGAACCTGGATGAAACTGTCCGTCGCCACGCGTCTATACAGCCCGCGCTTCTGCGAGGCAAGCAGTGCCCCGAAAGGCTGCCGAAAACCGAACGAGGATCCGCAGCGCGCGCGCATCTAGATCAAACAGAGAATCAACGCAAGAGAAGTCCTCATCGAGCAGGGGACTGATCCATGGGTGAACGAGAATGACACGCTGGAGTTGTCTTTGGTCTCAATCCGTACCTCGCCGAGAATCGACGCCATGGCACGATAAATGCAAAGGCTCGAGTCGGATTCGGGTGCCGCGAGACGGGCGAAATCAGTGAGGTGGAAGACGAACCCAGGGAGTCGAAGTCGACCAGAAATGAGAGGTGCCCAAAGGCTAGTCGCGTTAACATTATCACCAAGTATCCCGTGCACTATCCTAATAAATATCACAAGCAAAATCTCCAAGACTGGCTCCCAAGGGGGAAATTGTCCGCACGAACAACGAAGCCGGCAGAAGACATCCTCAAACCGCCGCACGCCGCCTCTGCACGATCGGCACGTCGACTACGAACCACGTATCCCCCGGCATTCCGCATGCCGACTTCTCCGCCGGTGACAAGCTCAAGTTCGCCTTGCGGGCGTCGGCGTTGTCCGCACGGTGGTTCCGTGCGTGCGGCATCGTAGTCATTGCGGTGTCGACGAATGGCGACGCTTGCGCGACCTCAGATAGGTCAATGGGTCGGGTCGCGAAGAAGACTTTGAGGTAGCCGACGTCGATCTCCTGGTTCTCCGCCAGCCTGTAGGCGAACGGGGGTGTCCCTCCTGACCCGTACCCAATTGTAAATCTTCCGCCGTTCCGCCTGAGCGGGGCTTCGGGGTTTCCAGCGATGGACTGCGTGTAGTATGGGACTGAACGACGACAAGAACACGAGGAAGGAATAAGCGAACGGCGGAACAAATCGGATTGAAGCAGATCAGACCGAGTCGAATTACTGTATTCGGGCTGGCTTACCAATGCTGAGACTGGTGGTGTTGAACAAGAAAGCGCTCAGATACAAGTCATGTTGCGTGTTTTTCATGATCTCGATCCCGTAGAGTGTGCTCGGGTTTACGACAAAATCAATGACGTCCGGATAGTCTGAGTACGGATCCTTTTGACAGAGTCCGGGTGCAGCCGGAATATAGAACGGCAGCCCATACTCGTCGTAATCTTTCTCCAGGGGGTAGAAATCGATGGCCACAGGGTGATCGGTACCGATGCGGTAGTCGTCCTTATTCGTCAGATCGAAATACCAGTAATAATGCGCCGCAGCAGTGAGGATGCGAACGACAGAGTCGAGGGTGGCCGCGAAGGGGAGTTTTCTTAACCCGAACCTTTTCACTCGCAGATCCAAGAGCCGAAAAATGACCAGGTCGTTCTCCATTGCGACTTCGAGCTTCGCCTCTTTAGGGTCCTCAACGACCCAGAAGGCCGAGTCCGTGGTTCGGTTCCCAACCGTTCGCCGAAAGGTCTCTTTGAGGACGGCAGCGGTATATCCTCCCTGAGCCAGACAGATGGGTACTTTGCCGACGCGAGTCAGCCTTGCGAACAATGCGTTTTTGACGTATTCTTCGGGTATCGTAACTGTGGTCTCGAAGTCCCCGATGGCGGCAGCGTCATCCACAACAATGACGGCCAACCTCGACCTGAGATCACTATACAACGTGACCTCCGCTCCATACGAGACACCGTGAGCCAAACCAGCGCCAATGACGTATCTTTCACCCTTGTCGGTACGAACGATATGGGGAACCTGTTTCACCGCAGATACTCTTGCATTAAACAAGACACCCTCCATAGAACGCACGCGCTCCGCAATAGGACTTTAATTGACTCAAAAAATAAAATAAAAATAAAAAAATAAACAAGACACAGTGCCGGTTGAACCCCTCGCACTGAGGGTTCTGCCTGGATGGTTTGATTGGTGTCAATGATACCAGCCATCTAGTGCATCAGCGAATGCGTACTTGGGAAGGCGTATGCGCTCAATGACCTCAGCATAGGTGAGATCGTGAACAACACAAGCGTTGAGCGTTGACAGTACCGCATCGGTGAATTGACCACGCCCTTTGTGCTCATAAGCAAGTTCATTCTCGCTACAGGCCGCCAAAAGAACGTGCGACCGGAGACCGTGGTGCGCATAGTTGTTAGAGATTGCGCCCGCTCTACCTCCCCAAATGTTGTTATCAAGATCCTTGGGAGTGTTGGGGTCGAGATTCACTGTGCGAGGCACGTATTCTTCGTTTTCGTCTCTAGCACAACCGGCCGAGTAAGAGCAGTCAAGGATAACGGTCTAAGACGTAGTCATCAGGAAACCAGCAGAACGACCAGGGTAAACACTTACGATGTTGTCCCCTTTCTCATAGGCGATATCCTCTATCAGAGCACCAACAGTACGATCCGGTATTGGATGGATGCTCGTAGATTTATAGTCATAAGGAAGTAAGCACTGGATCATGCTATCAGGACCCCATCCTTGTGGAGCAGGGAGTTCTCCTCCGTGCCCAGCGTAGTAGATCAGAATAGGATCCCCTATGTTGATACGCATATCGTCCCGTAGACATCGGAATGCCTTAATGATCGCATCGCGAGTAGCCTGGCAGTCAAGCAAAAAGTGAACATGACTGTCAGGGACCCCGAGCATTTCTTCCAAATAGTCTCTCATCGCTTTCGCATCGGCAACAGCCCCACGAAGCCCATCACAGTTGGGGTAGTTGTCGATGCCGATGAGTAGAGCGAACCTGTGGTTATCATTAGCTGGATAGGGCGGGATATGACGGTAGATGTCCTACAATGGAACTGTGGCGGGAGGTGATATCAAACCAGGTACCGTTTGGGTAGGCTTTTCGCCTGGAACTTCATTAGTAGATGTGGGAACCACGCATGTGAGCATACCGATGGTGTTGACGACATATCGGCTTCGAAGCTCTGATACCAAAATGACATAAATTTGTATTTTCACGCGGGTTAGATCGAACGGGCTCACCACGAACTTGTGGGTCCGCTGATTTCTCCATGATCGACAACATCATCTCAAATGCACTGAACGCCTCCCTGTAGCGGCACATGCTATGCAATACGGTGTATTCTTTCTCGTACCCTTTGTAGTACGATGGGTCAAGCTCAATAGCCTGATCATACCGTCATCAACCTGGTGTGAAGATGCTTCGAGAGAAGGTTGAATTGAGAGTACATACAATCCCGTCATCGCGATCAGCGTGCAGGGGAAAAAAGTGCTACTATAGCCTTCCAAGCGACTTCCGAGTTGCCCCGTTGAAAAAAGTCGGGGTTGATGGAGGTCTTCCATCTCCCTGCATTTCCGTGGAGGTCTCTCAACTGCCTCTGGAACTCCTCGCGGTGACGGTCCATTTTGGCTACCGAAATATTGTCCTCGTAGCTGAAGACGGCATGCAGTCTCTCAGGGAGAGCATAAGAGACAACGCTCTGTGGAAGTGTACCGACGAAGGTACGCAGATGCGGTTGAATGGGTTCGTGGCCCGGGTCGGTTTCGATTCTATGCATGTAGATGGTTCCAATACGACTGGACCTGAAACTGAACAGATGGGCCGTGGGTTTTGCTACATCCACTACGCTGAGGAAACCTTACTTTGCTTTGTTCAACCAGGTGGCCATCTCCTTGTCTGCTCCTTCGTGTATATATCGGCCGCCGGTGTGAAAGGAAGGCGTGTCTACGAATACGATGTTCTTTTGTGAAGAGACCCCCAACTGAGACTTCGCTTCTTCAGTGAGCTCGCATCTGATCGCTTGTGGGGTCTTTGTGGCGGGTCGAAAGCCTTTACAAATAACAACACTGCCGTTCTTCGTCAAGTCGTACAGGAACTGTAAAGGCGTTGAATCTCAACTGCTATGCAGAGAGAATGGTTATACCGAACTCTTCCCACTCCCCGAAGGGCCTACCAAGCTTGTTTGCAAGTGAGTGTGAGCTCAACGCGGAAACCATCGTCTAAAAAACATACAATACCACTACATCATCGTCGTTCAACTGGAAGGCTGAACCGAGTACGCCCTTGAACCAGCTCAGCAACCCGACCATACTATCTGGATGCTAGCAAGATTCAAGTAAATTCATACCCTGGTAGCATCCATTAATTCATCCTCCAATAACCCTACGCGCGCTTTGCAGCACTTGACAATGATGTTGACGTTAGTCGGGTCAAGTGAGAGTGCACAGGAGTAGTATCCAATAGCCGAGTCGCGGTCCTCGGAGTCCATTGCTCCATTACCTTGTTCGTCGACCTTGTCAACACAACGTCGTCGAAAATCTGGTGAGGGTCTCAGATGTGACTCAGTGTCGTCCTTGCAACCACTCACCGACTTCCCATTCGGCTTGATCATCGAGGACGTTCATCTCCAATAGTTCGTCTTGCATCATGCGGAAACACGCGATCGCTTCTGGAACGCGATCGCTGCCCTCGAGATAATCGCAGCGCGCCCGATAGACACGAAACTTTTGAACCTCGAACTGAATTGGACTCTACCTGACGTGCAAAACAATCCATACCTTGTTAGCATTGATCAGCCTTTGTTCCTCCAACAAGCCTGCTCGTGCCTTGCAGCATTTGACAATGATATCACTAATGTTTGTCGAGTCGAGAGAGAGAGCGATCGAGTAGCATTCGATGGCTGTGTTAAGGTCCCTGGACTCCATCAAGATGTCACCCTGTGCCTCAAGTTTCTTGACACAACGTCGTCGGAAATCTACAGGGGGCTTCTCAGACGAGTCTCAGTGTCGCCATTGCGACTCAGATTACTCACCAACTCCCCATGTTGGTTCATTAGGGGTGTGCATCTTGCGAAAACATTCAATCGCTTCTAGAACGCGATTACTGCCTTCAAGAACATCGCAGATCACCCGATAGATGTTTGACTTCGGAACATCGTTGAACTAAATGGAGTGAGAATTGTCATCAACTCCAGACTAGCGAGACATACCTTCTTGACTGCAGCATCCAATGCCTCATTGGCCGAGGAACCGGTCAGCACCACCGTTGCCCATTGATACAAACGAGCATCGCTGAGGTGGTTCTGATAGGTGGATTTTTGCGCATGACCATCAGGGGTGATCTGCACAGCCTTTTCGAACCACCCGACGGCACTCTCGAGATCAGTGGCGTCGTGGTACAGCTGAAAGCGTCTCTGCAGCGCGAGGCCGATGTTGTCGAATCTAACAGATTTGTCGAAATAAACCTCTGGAAGCTCGTCTGCGGCTCTAGCCCATTTTGGGATCAACTCGGCAAGCTTTCTTAAGTCATCAGAGATCTGGAGTCGATTGAGTTCATATGTCTGTAGCACGAGGTCTGCGGCACGGCGTGTATGCGTATCCAGAGGACAGATTTTCTCGAGCTCGTTGATGTATTCGTGTAGCGTGCTTTGGGGCTCTTCTGGTGCGCGATAATACAAAAGAGCTTGTGATAGATATAATAACGTCATAGGCCGATCTCGGTGGTTACCAGCACGTAACCACAATGCTTCCTTGAACAGCAAGGTAGAGTGATGAGAATTTTGGTATGCATGATTAAACTGATCGGAGAGAAATTCTGCTTTAGCGAGATTGAACATGGCAACAGCGTGACGCGGATCGTCCGGAGGGCATTTTTCAAGGGCTTGGGTGAAAAGTGCAACGGAGGAGACGAGATCATCTTCGTTAGGGTTTCTGTAGTAGCCAAGAAGAGCGCGGTGCCCATTATCTGTCAGATTTGCGACCTCTGGGAACGGTGAACGCTCCTTCCAGACCTACGACAACATTTTTCAGAAAGAACACGGTGATGGTAACATTTCGCCTACACTATCGTCGACGCAACTAGACATACAGCAGTTACCATGCCGTTGTTGCACAGAGACAATGAGCGATAAGGAGCGTAGCATGGATTCCTCGACCTTGATCGTGAATGCTGTGAACGGTTGAATACTTCAAGTTGCAGCAGATGTACAGAAATTTCGTCCTTACATCCAGTCTGCTCAAGCAAATCAGACACACATGTATCCAATGTGCCAAGATCTTCTCCGTGTCCTAACACAGGGGAAAACTCGAAAGATGCACAAATAACCAGCCGAACTTTAGTGGATGGAGCAGACGGCCTGCGACATCATTAAAACGGATAATCACAGGACGAAACCTCGATGGTGCGCACAAGTAGATCCAGTTATTCCATTCGATATTGCGATCATCTACCAGTGCAGGCTTATTTTCAGTCCACCTGGATACGACACCGTCGATCTCAACGCGAACAAAGAATCCGACAGGAACATATTCGAGGCCGACAGGAACATTTTCAGCACATATATCTGTGGGGTAATTGTCACCTCTCCGAAACGAATACAATGAAGGCTCGTACGTGTGATGACAACTTGTGACTCAGAACTTACGGTCCCCGGTACTGGTGCACCGTTGGGATCGACTTGCGACACAGAACTTACGATTCCGAGTACTGGTCCGTTGGGATTGTCGCTGGTAGTCGGGCTTAGTTGACGAGTCGAACGCCAGTGGATATAAACTCACAGTGGACGCTGCAGCCATATTGCATCTGGCAGGATAAGCTTAGCTTTATTCATTGATATAGTAACGAAAACTTGCTATTGTCAGGGCAGTGAGTTACAGTATACTCTCCCTGTACGCGTTCCAGGAGCTCGCTTTTCTCTATCACCATCGACTTCGACTAGAAGAATGGTTCATATCTGAATGCTAAGGAAATAGATTCCACATACCTTTTCCAACATCTTTATCCAAACATCATCATGAGTGATGACTACGTCAGCGTCAGGATTCTAATCGAAACGATCGATCAATAGTGTGGTACTCTTCATTCACAGCACGAACCTTTTCTAATAGGAATTCATTGACGATGTCTAAATAATAAGGTTGCTATATAACAAATCAGTCTTTGCAAACGGTACATTGAAAGTTGCACGGACTCGAGATAAAACCGGAAAGCGCTTGATATCTACAGCAAGTCATCAGTCAGAATGACTCTGAAGGAGTACGAAATGATGAAAAGGCCTCACTAGTGGATGGGGACAGAATTACTCCAAACTGCGATGCCAGACACCTGATACACTGGAGAAGGGGTGCGAAGCAGTTTCGCGATTCCAGTGCTGGCTCCACGACCGGTTTCGATCTGACTTTCATATTGAAACCTTTGATGAGAACGGTTTGGTCCTCGGATTGGTTATCCTTGCGACACGACTGGGAATACAGGTTAAACTCAGACTCCCATTTGTAGGCAAGGCCATCTTTATCAGCGGAGTTCTGTACGATGACTTTTTCACCATCCCTATCCCGACGTCCATAGAACGATCCCAAAGTCCATGAGCTCGTTTGATAAAGGCCAGTAATCAAGTACAGAGAGTCATGACGAGCGGAACTACACCAATGACGTGCGTGTTCCCTGGCAAGATCTCGAAACTTGTCCAATTTCTCTGGGTCCCGAAGGTCGTAGAACTTTGCACCTGATGGCAGAATGAGTATAGCACCCTTCTCAGCGGTTGCGGTGAATTCGTAAGTGCCACTGAACAACGTATTAGAATTCGACCTATTGGAAACGGTGTACAGGTACCTCTCGATACTTAACTCTCGTTTGGCGCCATGGAAGAATGGCTGTTCAGGTAGGTCATTTTTGTGTATATGTTCTTCGTCCAACGAAATCGCCTGGAATTGGTCGGAACGCGTTGGGCAACGTATGTTGCATAGGATGTTGAACGCGCCATTTTCGTCGACATGACCAACATCCCCTATGCGAAGCCTGCCCTTGCTGTCTGGATTGGGGCAACGCAGAGGGTAGCCAAGGTTCTGTCGCAAGTTACTTGCGTAGACGTCTTGCGGAGCGACGTTTGTCATTTGGGGCGTCACGGTCGTGTATGCCACGATGCAAAGTTGAGGCTACAAGTACCCCAAAAATGCCCGTGGGAAAGCGCATCTCCTCACTCATGATCACTGGAAATTTAATGGCCACAGGCATACCATTTGAAGCTCCGAGATTTAGTCCGATTCAAAGTTCGGTGGGAACGCCGAACCGAACGAGGGCGTCTCTGAAAATTTTGAGGACGAACACCTAGTCTCGAGCCGTTCTGGGAAGCGCTTACTAGTGTCGGAATTTTCCGCGCTATAGGAAACATTTGCTTCCCGTGTTTACCCGAATTTCCTATAACGGCTCGAGACTAGAGTACTTGCTGCAACGCACCATCGCTCCATAAGTCTAGGGAATGACGCGGGTATTCCCCCGGGTATCCCAACCTGCACCCGCACCCGCACCAAATTTCTGTCGTTGCGGGTGTTATACCTGGTGTAGGTATCACCCGCAGGTCTTCCTCATTCCCTTGTCGGCTCCCTTTCTATACCAAGGACAACATGTGGTGACTGCCACGCGCTCTCGTTCTGTCGGAAGCGCACCGCTCCTGTTGCTATTGAGCCGAGCCACTGCTGTCTCCGTCGTCAACGTGCAGGAACGACCACACAACACCCACAATCGTGCGCATCGTGCAGTTGTTCCTGCACGCAGCCCGACCCTCGTCCCCACCCCTCCTGCATACCAGGCTGCAGTTCGGGTGCGGGTAGGGGTGTCATACCCGCGCAGGTTACTTACCTGCATCCTTGCCATTTCCCTACTTGGAGTCCGCACAGACTGCCATATTTGTTTCTCTGCCTTATACATTCCTTAATTTTGATTATCTCATACAGTACATGTTACTCTATGATCAATACGTTGACAGATTTAAATGATCAGATGGACCACCCGGGGTTTCCCTTCAAAAGAATTACCTTCCGGTGGCCTTGCCCAGTGACAAGTAAGGTTTGCGCCAACGCCAGTCGGCACTTCCCGAGTTTCCTGGCAGAAATGCCAAGTTTGATTGTAATCGATCGATCGCTCACTGTCTGATTCCTGTATCACAGCGGTTCACTAAGCACTACTCCAACGGAGATACTAGTTCCAGCAGACCACCGTGAATAATTATATCACTCAAGTCAGTGCCCTCCTAAACCTATCCTCGCTATCATATCCGTGACTGTGTCGACATTCTGAACGAACAGAATGACCCCCGATCACGACTATACATCAGTACGAGCTATACTTAGTAAACCCATTATCTCGGTTTTCCGACTCCCTTGGCAGAACCAAACCACCGGGGAAAGATCTGGGCAAGTCCGGGTTAACCAGCGTGCATTGATCCGCAAAGTACTCGCTCGTTACTCATACGATTTTGCCGGTAAGCATCATTGGTGAATGCTTCGTTCGACAGTATTTTCGATTGCATTTCCATCTGGCCAGTGTTCCGAGAACTTCTTCAGAACGCGGACGATGCGGAATCTGAAGCTGTCATAATTCGTTTTCAAACTAACGAGTCTTCTGATGTAAGAGACCACATATCTAACCTGTATCGACCTCATTTCTTTCTCCAGATTGTAAAATGGACCTTCGAGAACACCGGGAAGCCGTTCGAGGAAGATGATTGGGAACGACTCACAGAAATTGGTATGTTACCTACCTCTCGACGCATAGACTCTCATGCAACTTAATCTGTCTAGCCAATGGTAACCCCGATTCAGGGAAGGTTGGCGCATTCGGTGTTGGTGAGTCGGTCACCTATTCGAAATCTAGCAGTTGAGTGAATTTATCTGGTAGGTTTCTACACGGTATTCTCTGTGACTGATCAGCCCGTTGTATTCTCACGTGGTGTGTCCTGGTCATCTTTCTAGATATTTTTGACAATAAGTAGGGTGGAAGGGCGTAAGATGGAGTTCCATTGGGACGGCGATATAGGCCCTGTAAGGGTCCATCAATAACAACAGGCTATATGCTCACGCAAACGCTAGTTATGCTTCCGCTCCAGTGAATGTTCTACAAAAGAAAGCGGAGCGATAATCGAGATTCCGCTCCGGAAGCCTGCTCAGATGCCGGAAAAGAGCGATTTTTTGAAATTTCTTGCAACGTCGATCACTTTCATGGCAAAACTGAGTAATATTCAAGTTTTCTTGAATGCAGATCCTATCGGTGATATCAGAAAGCCCGAACAGAAGATCGACTCGGTTCCTATCGAACTTCCCATTGCACTGAAAGATGCCGATCCTTCAAAAACAATGACCTTGGAATCGCTTCGACTTCGACGTCGTCGTGAGTTCCATTCATGCTGCTAAATGCATGTTCTGACATGGCATTTGACCAGCAATTACTATTAAATATGCCCCGAACATAAATTCCACCCCAACAACCGCCGTGAATCTGGATGTATTCACCATTTCCGCAGACGTCAAGATGAAAAAAGAGCTCACAGAAGAACTATCTCGGTGTATGGTTAAGCAACAAGGTTCTAGAGTCGACTATAGCCTGATATACGTGGGTTTTTATTATGATTAGTGAATATTAGCACCGAGATGGTATTGACTACACTTAGACCGGGAAGGATGAGTACGATCAGAGCTTCGTGGATAAACAACACGAAAGTATATTCCAAGGGCTTCGTGCCGATTTGGATAAGTATGTATTCTTTGCATGGGCAAGAAACCCTCCCACTGATTCAGATCCCTAACTAGTAGAAAGGCGTTGTGTTCAACGATCTTTATTGTCTGTAGACCATCACAGAGTTCTCGTCGACTGGATTCGTTGACGTCATTCTCCAGGGTCATTCCACCCGTCAAACAACGGGTATTTGTGGTCACATGGCCTCGCAGTTTATCCCCACTGTTGAGCGTGAATCTATAGATCTAGTGTAAGCTTTTCTCTATCTGAATGGGCAGATCAAAAATACTCATTCGAAATACAAGTGACCAGAATATTGCTAGTATGTACCTGTGTTCATTCTGATCAAGCACAAGGCTAAACCACCATCACGGTCACTCCCTTAGTATGGAATAAAGAACTATTGTATCTCGGAGGATTCCTATCACGTGCCATCTATGAGCTAGAGCTCTCCGGGATTCAAAGCGAATGGGATGCTAAGTCCAAAGGTCTTGCCTCAGATCTCGCCAAGCTACGCGAACGCTTCATTCACGTGGTCAGATTCTTTACCTTTCGCCCCA
>JBBPPC010000521.1:0-16622 GCA_038091775.1 Leccinum olivaceopallidum | reverse complement strand
TCCTCGATGAAGCCGACAATCGTCGTGTACACCTTCGGTAGGTTCACCGAGTTCCGAAGGGCTACCCCTTCGGGTCTTCCCGCCTCGCCTTCCGGATTGGGACCCCCTTCGCATGACCAATCTGCCCTTAATAGAGGACTCTATACGGTTGAACCAAGGTTCTCAGCATTTTGTCATCCAGTAACGATCTGTGACCCAATATCGACCATCATCATCACTTGTCGTGTTGTGCGTTCGGGCCGTGCGAGTCACCAGATGGATGGGCTTCTGTGCGCGTCAAAGATTCAAGATATCTGATTGGTCCTGCAGATGGCGGCCCAGCAGGCAAACATTGCACCAAGACTTTGCTTAATTCGGCATCATCCGAGGTATCCATGTTTCCTACAAAAGGTTTAATGCATGGCGCTAAGTTTCGTTTCACTGATTTGAGAAAGCCATCCAAGAGGTTGCTACATTCAGCAAGTAGCGCCTAGTTCGAGGCAGTGGTACAGGGACCAATTCAGTGGGTACAAAGGGGGACCGACTTGAACGTAAGCGAACTGCTCCGCCGTCCGAGAATGACCTCACAAACTTTGGCGTAGGAGAGCCACTGATTTTGCCAACTTTCATTTCCGCTCTTTCGGCTAAATGACCGCCATGGTGCAAGTTGGCGTGATGAGTTACGACTGGATCCATTGAATTTCTGCTCAGATTTAAGGCGCTTGCTTCGAAGTTCAAATTATACCGTGATCTGCCATCGAAGTACTTCGGACCTTTTCTTTATGTAAGTTCTCTTCAAACTATTCTGCCAGATTAGTGCTGTCTCACTCATTCGCAACGGGAGCGAACAGTCTCAACAAGGCTTAAGTAAAGCACGGAACCGCCATCACATGCATGTTTAGCCACATGGTAGAACGTGAACGTGGCATCGGCATTCCATTCGGAGGAAGGAACGCTCAGGTCGTGATGCGGCGGGGTGCGTGTTGGCTGGGATGTTTAATATTATCACACATTGACATCATGGCATGATACCAAAAAGACGCCCAGGGCATATCACCGCAGGCATTGGCGTGAAAAAAGGCTGCTAAATTGGGGTACCGATGCGCCACCGACGAAAAGTTCGACTGGGGCTTCAAAAGTAGTAAAAAACTTACAGGATTTCAACTTCGTATACAATATATTGATCCTTAAAATTTCAAGTCCGTTATCCGTGTCCTCAATGCTATTGTGTCTTCGAGGTTTATAATTTCTAACGAAATTTATGCTTCAATTATTCGAGTGAAACTTGAAGTTTGTAACTTATGTAACGATCAACGAATATAGCCACTCAATTTCAAGTTTGTTGCGAATAATAGCAGCACGTGGCCACGCCGACAAACTTCAAGTCTATCGGATGTGCGCCTGGTGCGTAAACTGCATTCTTGATTTCAGATTCTGTGGATAAAATATACACACTGTTGTGATTACCCTACTTTACATCTTTGTTGTACATATCAGCTTCTATTCTGCATCATAAATGATACATTTGATCCACAAAAACTGACACTGATTAGCTCAATCACACTTTTCGTGTGTGGTGCGTACACAACACATCTTAAGGCCATTTTTTTTCTTTCCATGCCTGTCATACTGATTATGGGTGAAAGCGCTGAAGCGCGTTCACTGTTCTTCTCTGCGTTGTTCTGCAGTGGCGCTATACCGTTTGCGCACGATTTGTAACTTGAATTTGGCTCTTAACTTGAAAGGCGTATGATTCATTCGACGTTGCAGGAGCGATATAAGTGTTCCACGCTGAGACAGTCGTCGACGGGTGCCCGTAGCATTCGTCGCAAGATCGGTTAGCAGATGATTGACGAGACATATTATCACATCTACCCTCTTCCGAGTCTGCGAGTACTGTTCTGCGACGATTTAATCAAGCGGGGTAGTAGAGTTCGAGGGTACACAATAGGCAGGCACAACAATGCATTCGATCAATCTAAGCTAGTACAAGACCTTACACGCCCATATGCTTGTTACGGAACCTGCCCTTGTACGTTGATCTAGTTTTCTTCGTGACCCAGGTAGGTTCGTTGAGCTCATTAACATATAACCTGTAATCAGAGAGAAAGGGATGGCAATGTCCATCACGGATCCCACCCAGCCACTTGTCCTCTTCCCGAAGCCATATTTGAACTGAGGTATCTCCATAGTGGTGGACATACAGGTTACCTCTTTCCACTTGGAGGCAAAGAGGTGGTACGGAAAGAGGATGCTGGTGCTGAGACCGATAGCACACCATGGAGACATCTGTCTTTCGAATTTTGTGTTCCTGACGTTCCGGAACAATTTCATCTTCGCAGAAGGAAACAGCAACGCCACCAGGTTCTCTACGACACTGTGTCAATTAATAAATGAGTGCTGAGTGTGAAGTGGCCCACCTGAGCGCTTGAGGCGGATGAGCACTGACGTTCGTCTCGAGACCATTCGCTGGTTCTCGGGAGCTGGGCACATCCTGGACTGCCGAGGGCATACCTTCCGTTGGTGTTACGCTCGGAAAGTGCTGGCGATGTATAGGTACATGCTAGCATGTATTTGAATAGTTAGGAGTAATTCGATTTTGCATGGTTACTGGTCCACTCACGTCGATATCTAGCTCTTCACTTCTCGTAATGACTTTTTCCATCAAACGTCGTGAGCGAGGGAATACTTGCCGGTGCAGAGGTGTCGCCTAGATTAAGAGTTAGAAAGTGTGACAGAAATAAAAGCCACCACATACGTCTGTGTCAATCCGTCGGTGTGGTCGATAAGGCTTGGTGACCTCCCTGGGAGACCTGGTACGACCACGCAAGATTCGGCGACTCATCGACTCCGACGATTGCAGCAGGGTGAAAAGAAGAGAGTGGCAAGAGGCGTAGGGAAAATTCCATTTTATCGTAATTTATACAATTGCCTAGCAATTGCAAACAACAAAGCTCTTTGAAAGGAAGCAACCAAGCTCAAAGGAAGGAATTTCAGAAAGCGTCGTGCTAAGCGGCTGACTCAGCGATTTCTACGATTGGATGAACAGCGCGCCTCGAGGCATCCAGAGTGCTTGCTCGACCTGTCCACCAGTGAAATTGTTGGAATACCGGTCCCGTTGCGCGTGAGTAGCACAATTTAATTATTAAATAGATTTCCTATTTTTTTTTTCATACCGCACTTCGTCAAACGCGACTCACGCGAGACCTTGCACACGCGTGCCTTCACAGTACTGGCATTCTGGCGCGAGGTGCATTTTCCAGATTAGCAGTCACATCTGCGCATTGTTGTGGACGTCAGATAGCACACGTTAATACTACACTAGAAGCGTGTCAACGTAGTTTACAAAGGTAAATAGCACATGCGAGAATGAATTATAGCACCAGTAGAAGAAGACGAATGATAGAGCAAGCCAACACCAATAACGAGAGCTGGTGTCCCACCTATTACGCTTTGCCTCTGGCTCAGGCTGAACCGGCGGGAGCAATTAAATAGGACATTGAGCGTGGCACCAGAAGTAGTTGACTTACCTTTGATGACCAAATGCGGAGAAGGGGGGTCTTGTCACCAGGTTCTGACGTGCCGCTGGCGATGAGGTGTTTTGAGGATTGTGCAGAATGGTACTAATAGGATAATTAACAGACGCACTACAGCGGGACGGAAGCCTGCGGAAGCCACTCACAGAGATGGCTTGGACCGCACGAAGTTCTTGTAATTGGATGAAGAATACTGTTAGGCTGAAGAAAACGAAACTCACCCTGTCCATGAGAAAGTATTTGAGCAACTTTTCCTGTGATGAGATCCCATGTTAGCACTTGACCGTTGTCACCTCCCGCGATTGCAGTCGTGCCATCGATATCAAATTGTACTTGAGCGATTCGATTTCTTCGGATTTGAACTCGAAGGGGTCGGACATACGTCAACCGAGGAGCACGGCCGCCATGGTCATCAATCAGTCGATAAACGTCGATCCCATCGAGAAGATTCCAAACGAGGAGATTTTTTGTTCCGTCATGGTAGGCAGTGCTTCCACTGGACATGAAGGTAAGCTTCAAAGAAAAATATACTGTTCTGAGGGCTTACATGCGCGTCCTAAGCTTTTGTTGCCAGAGTTGGTACCAGGGAGAGAGATTCCAAGCGATTCTAGTGGTTCGATGGAGTTAGAATCAGGTCAGCTTCGTGTCGAAGACTTGACTCACATTTCACGCGAATCAAGGAACCCCACCATCATCGCACGGCCTTGGTTGAAAAAATGAGCGGTTATTGGCAACGTAGGGAAGCGGGGTGTCGAAATAGGAGGTATCATTCGGAGGTTAAGAAGAGGCCCTGGATAAAGACAGTACTTAGATCGCTTCCTGAACGATGTGCAAAGTCTACTCACCGGAGTCAGTGGGAAATACTTGAAACAAAGAGATGCGGCCTAATCCAGTAACAACGAGGAGGTGATGCATCTCATCGAGCGCAATGTGTTCTATAGCGCAATCAAAGACAGTTTCCATGTGAATCCACTCAAGCAGACTCTGTGATTAATGTCAGATGCGAATCTAATGAACAGTAAAAGAACGCGACCAAGGTTATGTTGAAGCGCCAGAGAACAAGTGTTCCGTTAGCGCCAGCCGACAAAAGGTAAGTCGTTTGGGGCGATTGAGGGCTATTGGTCCGAGTAAGCCATCTGACTGAAACAATGGGTCCTTGCTTAGGCTTCAGTCGTCCGACAATACCACAATTACTATCTTGTTGAAGAGACCAGACAATGACATGACCGTCATCGGCTGGTACATTTCTTTGTGGGTGAACTGTTACTATGCAGCAAGAAGGGTGGGTACTACGTACCACCACTGGCAAGATAATTCCCATTTAGAAACGAGATGCAATTGATTGGTCCTTCGTGCCCTTTGAGCAACCGCCGTGGTGTATAGTGTACCATGTGGATAGTACCTGAGGTGGTGGAGAATGTCACGGGCGTGATCGGATGATTCCGATGCTCGGGAGAAGCACACCAAAACGGAAGGTGTCGAGACTATATCGGGGCGTGGCGTCGGGGCCAATCTTGATATCGATCTTTATATAAGTGATGATTCGTCGAAGTTTCCCTCATCGTCCCCATCTCATCTACTAGACTGCACCGGCGGCAAGTGCCATGTCGAGCAACAAACAACGGTGCACTTGTGAAGTCTATGGCTGCAACAACACCCTTGAACCCGACCCCTCAACGCACGTATCAAGGCCTGGACGACTTCTCGCACCATCCACGGCACAACAGCATCGTCGAGATGACAAGATCTGGCGTTCAGCACAAGTGCATACCCGGGCCTTCTCAGATCCTTGTTTCTTGTTGGCTGCTGCGGATCCCTCGAGTAACGAATCTCATGATCCTGTGGTAATGTCGAGGGCACTAGCCAGTGAGGCTGGAAACTGTAGTCTGCGTCAAGATCACAATTCCTTCCACTCTGGTACGTCTTAAGCTCATATGAGTAGTAGTTCCGAGAGCAACCGCCATCCAATAGCAGACACTCAGCCAAAAGCTGATGGTTCGGGACCTCAGAATGCTCATTTAGAGCAATATCGCGCGTTATTCGATTCCTTGGTCGCATCATTTCCCGGCGGCTCGATTTCTGGTCAAGTTCGCTTCGATCCACCGCCAGCCAAGCATTCTGGCATCATTCCAAGTCAGTTAAATAGGGAAAAATCACTCTCTTTCGTCCTGCACCAGGAATCTATCAAAAAGGTTCTGGAGCTTGCGGGCATGGTAGCAAGGAACGGTGACGAGATTGTGGAACATAAGCAGAAGAAGTTGGTCGCGGATATACAAGCATACCTGGAGTACCTTGATCGGATCACTACTCACGAATGGCTGCGCCAGAGAGATGAAACATTGCTAGAGGGTTCAGAGTCCGAGTCACTGGTACCCGGACTGGTCAAGACTGGTAAATATCTGGATCTATCCCCAAACACGGTTCAGCCGGTCTCATGCCATTCTAGCACAGTTGTACCTTAATATCGAATCTCTCTCGCATATTTCACTGCCATTGCTGGCAGCCATGCTCACCGCGTGTCTGCTGCACATCGTGGGTGGCCTGTCCCGTAACCACTCCAACTTCTTGTTGGTGATGTTGCAAATGGTAGTCGTCTCGATGCTCGCAAAGGCAGCCGGAGATTGGGTGCGGAGACTGGGTGCCAGTGTGCATGTGCACCTGGAAGATGAGATATCCCAGCTCGTGGATGGTTGGCCCACAGATATACGCACTATTATGCAAGCGCTTCACATCGACCCAGAGCTCCAAGAGTATATCTGCTGTCCGGGCTGCTTCGGTTTATACGGCCCCTTTTCGGAAGGAGAGAAATCTTACTCTGGAGTCCCTGATATGTGCACCTATCGAAAAACACCGTCTAGCGCACCCTGTGGCAAATCACTTTTCCAGTCGCGCGTGGGAGACGATGGTTCAAAACCCTCTCGCCGCTACTGGTATCAGCCTTTTAGATCTTGGATAGCCCGCTTGATGTCACGCCCTGACATTGTGAAGCACCTACGCAAGGATTTGGGGCCCACAACTTCGGGAGCCACTATGCATGATATTTGGGACGGTGCGGTTTTCAGAGAGTTCAAAGGCCCTGACGGTCGTCCATTTTTCGAGGCTTCCAACCCAAATACCGAGCTTCGCCTTGCGTTCGGCCTCTCTATTGACTGGTTTAATCCTTTTGGCAATAAACAAAGTGGAAAGCACGTATCGTTCGGCACGATCTACATGGTTTGCTATAATCTCCCAATCCACCTCCGTCATCGCATGGAAAATGTCTACATTGCTGGGATCATTCCGGGACCAAAGGAACCATCTGACAGTAGTATAAACCATATTCTCCGCCCTCTGATCGATGACCTCCTCCAAGCATGGTCACCCGGTATTCACCTGGACCGAACTGCTGCGCATATGTTTGGATGTTTGGTGCTTTGCGCAGTCATTCCGCTCGTATGTGACTTGCTTGCGGCTCGCAAGGCCGCCGGCTTCAGTGGCCTAGGTTCGCGAGAAGGGAAATTCTGTTCCCTCTGTCTGCAAGACCATTCTCAGATTGGCAATGTGGATGTTTCTTCATGGAAACGACGGACATGGGAGGAACACTTGAGCATTGCAAAGATGTGGAGAGATGCGTCAACAGAGACCATTCAAGCTCATATCTACAAGACATACGGCATACGATGGTCAGAATTTCTCAGATTGCCCTACTGGAACCCGATCCGATTCACCATCATCGACGCCATGCACAACTTTTTTATCGGCGACCTCCAGCACCATTGTCGGAATGTTCTTGGAATCAGCTCTCAGGCTAGTTCCGCTCCCAGTGCGGATTCACGAATACAACCCCATACTCCTGCAGAACAACAACATGAATTTGATCAAGGCATCGAAGCAATCAAGTCCGGTTCCTTAAGTCACCTTATGCGTCTACGAAAAGGCTACATCGTTTCGCTTGCACGGGCTAACAATGTCACTATACTCAAAACAACCACCTATACAAACCCACTCAAACGACTGTCGAAGAGGGACATCACAGCCAGCAAGAAAAGGTATTCTCGCGCTCTCATCGAGTGGGTGTGTATTCTTCCTTTGCATTAGTCCTTTTCGCTCTGCTCACAGTGTCCTTCCACTAGTACATAAATAACCCTGTTGCAGAGATACGCTGCCCAGAACCATTCCCCCGACCTGTAGTTGATCACGCTGAAGCAAATGAAAGCGCTCCGGTCGAAATGATATTGAACCACAATGTTCTGTCAGAAGTCCGGACGGATATGGCCAAGACGATTTTACCCTCTTGGATTGCACGAGCACCACACAACTTTGGAAGTGCGAGCCATGGGAAGCTTAAGGCAGACCAGTGGCGAACTGTATGCTTGGTCAATTTGGTCATTACGTTTTGCAGAATCTGGGGAAGGGCAGGTGCAAACAGCAGAGACAATGCTCTGCTTCAAAATTTTATATCTCTCGTGATCTCTGTTCGATGGGCAACCATGCGATCAACATCCAGCCATCACGCAGCAATTGTTCAGCAACATCTCGCCTACTACATCAATTCCACCAACATTATTTTTGGTCCACGAGCTCTCGTTTACAATAACCATGCGTCACTCCACATCCCTGAGTGTCTGGAGGCATTTGGACCAGCTCGCGGATGGTGGGCCTTTCCCTTCGAACGATACAATGGTGTACTGCAGCGATTCCATACAAACTCTAAAATCGGTATGTATTCTGCTTACTGCTCTGACTCTTATCTATTATTCTGATGATCTTGCAGGCGAAATGGAATTTACAATTTTGAAAATGTTCTGTCGCGCAAACAACTTGAGGGCGTTATTAGCGCACGACCTTCTACCTGAACCACTATCAAGGATGAGGCCTATTTTCGAGAAGTTTTTTGGACTGGGTCTCTCTAGTACGTTGGTAGGAGATATGACATCAAGGACCCAAGAAACAGATGCGAGAGAAGTTGAAGCCGATGAAGTTCCAGCCGATGAAGTTCCTGAGATTTCGGAAAAACGATCTCTCTCCATGGACGAGCCAGGCGAAGTCCTCACGAACGAGCTTTATAACACCTTGCTCGCGGTTCTCAACCAAGATCACTCTCCTCGGCGATACGCGTCTTACCTCGAAGAAAATCCACCACCGTCTACTATGATTGTAGTTGAACCCCGCGTCTGGGAGATCACATCGATCAAAATTGGGGGGGTTACGTTTTCAAGCCATTTCAAACATCAAGGAAATAGCTACGTCCTGTTCAGAAAATACAACCAGCTCAAGGCAGCCGGTCAAATTCAGAAGATCTTTGCTCATCGACGCCGTGGATCACAAGGTGTTAGTACCATCGTGGACTATTTCTTTGTACTCCGGCAGTTCGAGGAACTCAATCTCGAGAGAGCCCAGCATGACCCTTACCGGCGTTTCCCCCTCCTGTCTGCATGGGTCTGCCAAGATCGATTTCACCTGGGTGAACACGTCATAAGAAAGCAAGACATTATAAGCCATTTCGCAACGTGTTCTTTCGACATTCCAGATCTCCCAGGTGCATATAGAGTGGTGCTGTCTCTAGACAGGGTAAAATGGTTCACTTCAACAGAGTTGCAGCGCAAACTAACTTATAGTATGGTAGGACGAATCACTCAGAGTCGAAGATTCATGAAGCAGGTGCGAAATACTAAGGGGTAGAGAGAGATTTGCAGTCATACTGACTCATACATGTCTTCGTGTGACCGCAAATAAAGATGCACTGGGCATGATCAAAAAGTAGTGTACAATCGCTACAATCACTGCAGAAACATTGACATAACCAAGGATCTTGGGGGTCTAAATAAAGGAATCTTCGTGTGTCATGGTTATTAGTACAGTAAGCATAGGTGTAGTAAGTACTACTAAGCGTAGCTGTTGTAGGATAGTAAAACAATGGTCATCCCTGTCGTAGTAAATCAATTGTCAACCCTGTCGTAGAAGACATCTGCCCAAATATCTACATTGGCCGGTGTATCTGTGGAAGTCGCTTCCACCGAAGGGCCAAACCAATCAAACGTGTTCTGAATAATCTCCCTGAATGCAAAGACGTCCAATGGCTTCGTCCGGACGCGAGCACGACACAGGGGGCAATCGTACAATGGAATAATTATATGATTGTCCCGAAAGATCTCTGTAACGTCAGCTACGGTAAATGGTGGCGGGTGACGCAGGTGATCGGGAATATCACGGTATTTGATCTGCCTCGCAAGGTTAGCCTGGAACCAAGTTCTGAGACAGGCACGGCAAAAGATGTGCCCGCACCCAGACAAACTGGCAGAAACTAGTTCAGAGCACTCCTTCAAGTTGGATCCAATTACGATCACTTACATGAATGGGCGGTCCATGGTGAGATTGCACACTGGGCACTGGGCGGCGGCATCCCTTGCCACTTTAAACTGTCAAAGGAATCAAAAATAAGCTGTATAAAGTGCGTGGATTGCTTACTTGGTTGATGGTAGAGCACAATGATTCCAATTCAGTGTCGACTTTCAACTTTGATTGTTCGACCTCGATTTTTTCGTGCTTCAGCTTGACAACCTCCTGGATTGGTCCATCAGTAATCGAAATGGCATTAGTTTGGCGAGTGGCTACCTTTCGAGCAGTCTTCAGTTCGTTCTCGACGAACCTGTTGATTTTAAGGACGGCCTGATAAAAGGTTTGGTATGGTTAGTAGGTGGAGGAGACTCAGGATTATAACTTATGAGTGGACTCACTCGGTAAACACCGTCGATGCTGCAATCCGCTGATTCAAGTTGATCGTCGGATGCAGACTTGCGACTTCCATGACGATGGTTGTGGCAACGAGTGAGCTGCCCGTCAGTGGCTGAACTTCCCTTGCGACTCGCCGGTGCGGCAGATAATTTGCAACTGCGATGAGGGATGATGCGAAGAGGAGCCATTGAAAAGAAGTGAGGGTCAGAACGATTAAAGCAGGAGGGGGATGAAGAAATGGGATGTATGCCGGCCTGGTATTTATCTTTTTCGACGACAAAGGATCCTTTCTACCATTTAGATCTATTGACATGATGCGCACCCCTTTGGATCGTCACACCGATCTACCATTCGATCGATTGACATGCGCACCCCTTTGAATCGTCACACCGATTCACCTCCGAGTCGTTTGATAGGTGGATCCCAAAGGAAAGATAGCCGCGGAGATTGGTCATTATCCGGTTCAACCGGTTGATATCTCACAAGACACCGAGTCTTTGTCTCAAAATATCACCGTTTCCGGAATTATTTTTCTTTCATGGTCAATAGACCTGGATTGACAGCTGAGCAGCTGAGTTAGCCCGAGTATCGTTTCACCCATGAATCGCTCGCAAGGTGGCTCAGGTAGCATGAGCGATTCTAATGAGTGCCGTGGCTCAACAACGCAAGGTCACGGTGCCAGTGAGATGCAGAAGCGACCTCCAGGGGACGACTGGGAAGCAGGGCGGAGTCACCACTCCAAGTCCAATCGAAATGCATACGCCGCAGTTGCCCCTCAACGGATCATAGGCTCTGGGGGAGATCAAGGCGGGGCCCTGCAACAGACCTCCATCTCCCCGGAAGACGCTGCTGCTGCATATGCCTCTCAGCATAATCTCTTGAATGCCTTACGTGTTCGCATGGTTTGTTAGAATCCTCTTGTCTATTACTGCAGTTGACCGTGTTGTAGGATTCAATAGGATCGTCTCACAACTCTCAGGTTGGCGATGGATTCAGGGAGCCACGCGCACGTACATCAATATCGTCTGGCAGTGACTCGGACATGTCTTCATTCCCCTCTACTACCTCGCGAGAATCAACACCAAGGCCGCAAGAACGGGGAAGCAGCGAAGTTTCTGTCAATGTACGTTCATGTTTTTTCAATCTCTTGTCAATCTCACACTGATTCCGTGGTAGTGTCTGCTTAATGACACCAACAAAAGGAAAGGCAAGAAACGTGCAACTGAGGCGCCGCCCGAACGAGCATCAGTAAGTAAGCTTCCTCGCATTCCAGTTATGCTGACGTAGTATGTTGTATTCCAGTTTGATTTTTCAACGATCGATCTTCCACCCTGGCCTACCGGACAACAAAACACTCAAGACTACGTCAGGTCTATCCAGGAATCCTCGGCACTTCTTGGGTCACAAATTCCGCCCAATACCCTTTCTGTCCCTCCACTGTGCCCCCGCCCAGACAACTTCGTAGGTCTGGGCCAGGTCATGTCGCACTTCTCGGATGGAATGGAAAAGCTTCTCACCTCTGTGCATCGATTCCAGACGTCCACTCGAGATATTCTCCAGAAGCAGATCGATGCCGCAGTCAAAGAAATAAAGGGATCCGTCGGAAGCACATCTAACACGGCTGATCAATCTGACTCGGAAGCTTCCCCCTCGCAGCAATTTGTACCACGGCGACGTCGTAGAGCTGCGAAGACGCGCAAGCACTTTGTTCCCTCTAATCCTGGGCTGAAAAACCACAAGGAAGATGTCAGAGACACTCAAGAACACATGAGTTTTATGGTGCGGCAACTTACCTCCTCATAAGCATCCTGGGCCTCTCAGACTGACTTTCTTCAGAAAGCCATCCGTTCACATACTCTGATATTACTTGGCATCAGAAGCTACAAGTATCTCTATCGCAGAAAGTGCGAGCTCACTGAGGAGGAGTACCTTGCATTCGAGTCGGATGATCCTGATGCAATCAAGATTACCCCTACCACATTCCTGGTGGACTGTTCGCGTGGTTGTGAATCAGAGTTCAACCAAAATGCCGCTATCGTTTTTGCTGAAGACTTCCTGGACAAGATCAAGAACCATTCATGGTATTCAGAAGAAACTGTGCCGATTCGATACCGAACCACTGATATCGTCATTGATGCTTTCAAGTCGCATCTTGTATACGTTCGAGCACGGTACAAACAAGTCGTAGTCGCGCCGAGGGAGGACTCAATCAAAGCGACACAAGATAAGAACGCAAGGTTACAGAAAGCCTCTCGTGCATCTAGGAAGACGCGAGTAAGTGTGTGCAATCCCAGACACCACTTGTCTAACAATCCGACAGCTCCTCAAAACACGACTTGGTGCTATGGTTGACCATCCCGAACTCCACAATCATGTTCCTCTGGTGCAACATCTCGGCACTCAGGGAGTTAGTTCTGACGAATCCGAGCACGAGTTTAAACGCACCAACATTTATCCCCGTATCTATCCTAGATGGCGTAGTAACAGATTAGCCGCGCTTATGTGGAAGGCGGATGTCATTGCTGAACAGAACTACTCAATCCCTATGGGCACTCGCAAGAAGGGGGGCGCTCTACTTCGTTCTCGCCCCCACACCTCAAAGTTCAACGACTGCGCAGTAGCTCCCATCGGGCTTCCAAGGAACTGCTACGACGAAGATTGGATTGCTACACTACCTGCACGTATCATTCAACGCCTCCAGATCGTCGACCAGGACTACAATTTCGAGATGGTGGATGTGCCGTCCGGGACGTCCCACGAGGCAGAGATAAACGAGGCAGAAATGAGGGATCCACCACCCCCCGTCGGGACCCCGGGCCCGTAGAGAGTCGAGACAATGTTATTAATGATATTTGTTATTACCCATTCCAGCCTCATGGTGCTCGGTGAACCAGTGAGACGGGCATCATTATCCCTCTTAAGTATCGACAGTATCGACACGAGTTCTTTGAGATGATATCACCGCATTCTAGTCTCGGTGTTCCACTGCCAACTTCCAAGGCTGACAAATGCCATGCGCTTGCAGTTAATCATTACGAACCCACTGCCTCCGGATAGTGTGACAGCTCTTTCCTGTTCCCGGGTGTGCTATGCCTGCCATTGCATCGGCCCTTCAACGGCAACAAATCTAGGCAGTGTAATTATTTATTCTTTGCCTTTGTCGAGCCATACCTTGACCGTGGCATGCAGGGTTCTCTTTTTTGTTTTCTTCCTTTGCCAGGCCTTCGAGTCAGCACATCAAATATATAAATCACTTTGCTTAATCTAGCACAATGACCACTGGCATGCCGGTGGATTATTGTGAACAACTTCCTGCAATCACACTAAGGAAGATATTTGACCAAGAACGGAGTCCAAGTCCATCAATTTCTGACATCACTGCCCGACGTACATTCAATTTTGACACACAAACGGTCACCCAGGCCGTCTCGTCTGGAAACTCAACTAGAGGTGACTCGGACCGTTTAGTTCATATCTAATGATTGGCTAACATGTGTACTTCTCTCAGCCGCAGATGGGAGACACCTAGTGGTGAATGATCGAAACCTGGCCTACACTGACAAGAAAGGACTCGGAAATGCAGGCCCATCATCGGTGGCCAATGTCATCCCCCCACCTCGAGGCCCACTGTCTAAACCAAATGGGGGTGGTTACGCATTACGTGATGCACTAGGATGGGAAGAAGGGATGTACAGATCAGTCCAGGTGCGTGGAATTAATCAATTTGTTGTGCTGTCTGATTGAACCTTGAACCATCAGACCGGACTTCATGCGGTGTGCGAGAAGCATCTCGACATCAACCGCCCCTTTCACAATCAAACCCCAGAGGCGCTTGTGCGCTACTTCCAAGCAGTAAGTCCTCATTTGAATAGCATGGTTTGCATTATTAATTGCATATCATGCACGTCTACTAGGCTTGTGACCAATATCCAATTCTCAATGGATATCAAGACCTTTGGCCTGCTCGGGATTTCGCTAAAATGTACCTAAAAAATAAAGTAGGACAAGAAAGGGCAAAGGCTAGGGTTGTGGCACTAGCAGTGGGTCAGACATGCCGTTGATAATTGAACCATTTGCGTCGCAACCATATTTATTTTAATTTTTCGCCAATTGTTCTGTTTCGTAATGTACATGCAGTCAGCCGCTATCTGGCAGTCGTCTAGCATGAGCATGAGGCTGCCACTTAATGTAAACCCTGAAGGTGACACAAAGCAACTTGACATGCCAGTCTGCAAACCTAACGGAAGGTGGAGGCAGTCTCCCCGAGCCCCGTTTTGGATTCAGGGTCGACCAATTGTATACTTTGGACTGTCACCAGCCAATCAAAACTTGTAAAACAACAACGAGAGCGTGCTAGGCTACAGCCAATTCAGCTGTTGGCGGTGCAGATAGGCCGATCATGTGGGTTCTTTCAACTGTCCGAGGCAGGGTCGCTATTCGAACTGAGATCGTCACCAATCGTCGCTTGGCGGTTGAACCCAATTTAGTTAAGCTCGCAGCCTCAGGGTGCATTGTTCTCGTGTTCTCGTCACTCATGGTGACAATGTGAAGAGTGAAGAGGGTAAGCTACGGCGTGTTCGTTCAGTTCATAAGATGTCAAGCAGAGCTACAGAATCGGCGACCAGTCTGCTCAAGTTCATCATCCACCGTGACGACAACGCCATGCGACCTACCAAGGGAAGTAAATCAGCACATTTTGTGCGCGAAAGAGAATTGGTAGGGCAAACACATCCAATTACTTGCCTTGCATTTTCTCCGGCAGGCAACCTGCTGGCAAGCGGCAGCGAGGACTGTAGTGTCGTCTTGTGGGTACCACTGACGGGAGTCATGAAACACCGTCTCCTTCTCCCTAGTGCGGTCATCAGCCTGGCTTGGAGCTCTGAGTGCCAACTATTTATTGGTTGTTTGGATGGCACTATAATCGCCGCTGATAGCTTCGAGGTCAGGTGAAGTGATCTTTGACATCAATTCTTGTTTCTGATCCTGCTCGTCACAGGAGCCTACAGCTGGCCTTCCGGTCCTCAGTGGAATCAAAGCCACAGTTTCTGCCATTGCAGTTGACCAAATTACAGGCGGTATTGCATTTGGAGTGGGCTCGGAATTGCATATGGCCCAGGCAATTGAATCTGGTTTTATCATCTATCATACCTAGCTCTCCTATGCTCACTATGATGCTTTTACAGGTAGGTATGCCACGTTCAAGATATTCCCATCCCCGAATGGGTTTCCGAACCCCCCACCTGGAGCACTGGCAGATGAAAGAATACGGATCAAGGCCCTTGGTTTCAGTGATAAGGGGTCCAAACTCACTGTCGCATATCTGAACCATGGAATTGTGTAAGTTTAAATCAAATGCCCATCAATTACAGCAGAATTCTGACCTCTGAGCAGCTGTTGGGATGTCGAGTCGGAGGAGGCTCTGTGGCAAATTAATCCCATACACAGTCATCGCTTCATGTGAGTTGTCCAGCTCAATTGTGATGTCGATAATAATCTCTCGTTCAAGTGGTCATGCGATTTTCCTGTCGGACAAGCGCGTTGCTATATCCAACTTATGTGATGGGGTTGATGTATATAGCAATGGGCAGTCTCATCCTCAACTTCGTCTCAAGCAACCTCCGAGTGCTGGTCCCAATAACCCAAATGTAGCTCTTCAGATCGCGTATGCCGCCGCTGACCGTAAGTTGACATGTGGGTCATTGAACGGTCGTGTACCGGTGTGGGACATCATGACGGGAGAGTTATTGCAAGAATTGGAGCATGATGGGCAGCTGGTACAAGCTGTCGCTGTAGGTTGATTTATATTTCACAGTTATATTGCTGATTCGTATTTTACAGGCGGCTGACTACCCGACATATACTTTGATCGTCACAGCAACATGCAACTCTCAGGCTGGTGAGAATATGCAGATCGTTATTTGGAAGCAGTCCCATACTCGCCGTGAGTTGTGTATGCACTGTCAACTGAGCACGAGGACAACTAATACATTCACAATAGTGGGTACAAAGATATACAGGTATATCTGCTGGTATACTCGGGCCATAAATTCGACGCTACAGCCCATGGTTCACGCGCTCTTTGTGAACCGTGTCTCCATCTTTTCTGTCGTTTTGATTTCCATCGTAACATTGGCAATTGCCTTCGTTTACCAGAACCTGATGCAGTCCAGTGATGTAAGTGAGCATTATGATGCCGAAATTGTGGTGCTGAAGAACTGCATTTTAGCCACTGGCGTCTATAACAAAATCCGGTTCCGTGATCCTTTTATTGAAATCGTACCAGGTGAGGAAGGTCACGATATCAATTCGGTTATGAGCGTAAGATCATCATCTACTATCTAAGTATACTCGTGTGTCTACAACACATCATGTCTGGACATAAGTCTCGAGTCA
>JBBPPC010000520.1:0-16627 GCA_038091775.1 Leccinum olivaceopallidum | reverse complement strand
CTGACATTTTTACTAAAAATATTACCTTTCATAAGTTCCAAATTGGATGTATCCATCTTGGTCTTATCAATCACCCTAAACAGGCATGATATTACCTAATTGATTGCATAGCTGAATGCTGTGGGACATTGAACATTGAATGAAGAAGGCATGTGATATTGTTGATACAACCAACCAAACAAACAAAGAGACTGGTGATCTGAATCATGTGAGCCCCATTGCAATAATTCCTCCATCAATGCACCTTTCCTCCCTTGAGTCATCCAGAAGATATATCAGAACTGATTTATGTCCCAAGCCTTGTGCAAACATGTTTTTCTTCATGAGATCGTATTTGGTCTTTTGAAGCATGCTGATGCTCAAGCTGTGTAACACATGGAGTTGCCCACAATGGCAGGCAGTCTTCTCTCCTGTTTTCAGCTGGTGATGGGCTTTTTGACTGACCCAAATTGTAGCTTTGGCAACTTGGACAATCCTGTGGATTCCACACAATGTCCAACCCAGGTTTGGTTCTCTCAAAGAGGGAGTGAGAATATGGACAATGATCAGTCAGATGAGCTCCAACTGCCACCTCTATCTCAGGATTGTCACCAATGCTCACTAGACAAAGACAAAGACGAGATTCCAGTGCATAAGTGGAAACACCATAAAAAGGTCACAGAGCAGACATGCATAGATCCATGTGGTGCTTGCTCCTCAGTTGCTCAACAAGTTCTCACAGGTTCATTTCATTTCTTCATCACAGTCTGTTGCTAGATGCTGATGTGAAACAGCTATCTACTACCTACAAGCCATATTCTTGGTCTTACAGCAGAACACTAAGACTGAGAAGGACCAGGCTCAAAAGATAATTGAGTCTGAGGAATTCAAGGAAATGCTCAGTAAGCATGTTAGATGTTGCTTGCTTTCGCCAAACCTGACTGGTTACATTGTCAGGGCTGCCTCGCACATCTTTGTAAGTCTATGTTTATACAAATACTATAAAGTTGTGTATAATTGACATTGCTAGGCATATGCAAAAAAATGTGGAGATGTTCAAGATACCTGAAAAGTGTCTTGAAGACCCTGGGATGTTAAAGGAGATCTTTAGGTTGGCAAAGGAATTTCTGACCTCACAATGTTCAAACATCAAACAGAAGGGGTGTTCTAACACAGTCACATATCAAATTCTATAACAATTGACCCTGTGTAAAGCTTACACACAGCTTTAAGGTGCAAAGCCACATATTCATATTGGCTCTTTCCAGGACATTATGATAAATGAAGGAACTTCTGGAAGTGGGATAACCACTAAATAGCGAATCTAGGATCACACTGGAGTCCACTGTGAGTAACCAAAGAATGATATTGAGTGAATACAATGAGCTACTGACCTGGAGTCCATTGTGAGTAACCAAGGGAAACAGAATAGAGGACTCCGAGGTTTATGTCAAGTGGCTGTAAATACTGGCAAACAACTAGCAGCCAACATTCAGCCACAATCAGCCACAAGTGTGGGAAAAGTAATCACAACTCAAAGAAAAGAAGATGGAGGTGTGTAGAGCGACTACAAGGGTCTAGAACCTCAAGGAGAAAACTTTGATAAGGTTATCAACCATGGGGAATCCAATGTGAAAAGAGTGCAAAATCACCAAAAGTAACAAATTATTGTGGTTTTCTAAAATAATGATGAGTGAGAAAAAAAATCATGTTTGTTGTTATGTGTAGTAAGTAGCATAGCTGATGGAATTATGTCCATCTCAATGCCAAGCTGCAATATCAGCAACAACCTCAAAAAAATCATTCTCCAGATGGTTAATGATAGAATGTCCACCAAACATATCATCTAGCTCCGAGACCCATGTCTCAGCAGCTACCATCACATGCACAAAACATTACTTGAAGCTGACTGGGATGTCATGAAGGCAGCTGAGCTGCAATTGGACATGGCCACCCTGAAAAGTATAGTAAAAAGTGTAGTCAAATTTATAAGATTCCAAACTTGCCCTTTTGATTATATATGATGCAGGCATGTCAGTAATGTATATATGGGATATATTCAATAGTTTACTATTTCCTCTAGACCCCTCCCCATCATCCTACAACATATTTTCGACTTTTTCATTTATATGATACATAAAATCCGACAGGACATTGTCAAAAAGGTGATCATTTCAGGAGAATAAATACTACTATATACCATAAAATTGTTGGATTTGACTCATTTCACAGATGATATCAGTCATATAACATTGACCATTAATGAGCAGACTTGGTAACCAGACTTCAGTGACAGCAGATTCAACCTTGTGTTTGCATGTGCCAATGACAAGGTTGGTTGAAAAATGAAGAATCATCAGAGTCCAACTCAGAATCTGAGTCCAGATTGGTATGAAGATTAAAGGATTGGGGGATCATCAACATGACTGTGGTATGTGACCACCACAGTAATCATGATGGACCCATTTCAACACTAGAACCTGTGTTGGTAATTGATGTCCAAGTCGCTGCATGAGTAGTCTTGCCAGTGCCAAGAATCTGTTACAGCTGGCCCGGGTAGGGTCGGCTATAGACTTGAGGACGAAGGCTAAGACAAAGGATAGGCTGAGCAAGCGTAACGCCTGGCGAAGCCGGAAGACTAAGTGTTCTTTCAAGGAGGAACTCACGAAGAGTCTCATCACTCGAAGACTAGGGCTAAGGGACACACCCGAAGAGGGCAGAGGATACTGAGTTGGATTTCAAGTAGCTCTAGCTTAAGGGAATACAAACGAAAAGGAAGGTCCTTAAGTACTACGAGATGGAATGCGATGGAATCACATGGAATGGAAGAGTCATCCGCAGCGAAGAATGAGTCAGAAGCTGCGGGATGCTATGCATACAGTAAGCGAAGATTGATGAATGATACCATCATGAGTCAGAGGAAAGACATAGAGATAGGGAGATATCGGATCAGCGATAGGAAAGAATAGGAATGGAATCGGAGAGAAGTGGACCATCAGTGCCAGTGATATGAAGGATGCGAAATCACCCGAGGTCTGAAATACATTGTGAATACAAGGTAGAGTTGGAAAGTGAAGGGAAATGAAAGGGAAAAGAGGTACATAGTGAATCTAGGAGGCAATCATAACATTACCCCCGTTGTAGCCTTGGAGTCACCGACCCAAGCATCAATAGTCATATCCCGGACAGGGATGTTCTCCAGTAGTGTTGGTGACTGCTGCGTCGTCATAAGTGTCTTCGCAATCATAGTCATATCCCGGCGAGGGAGGATGATCGTTGATGGGAGGGTATATAGGACGAGGGCGAGGACGACGAGATGAGGTAGATCCCCGAGACGATCGAAAGGGTCTAGCTAGGCCTCGACTAGAGCGAGCGGAACGATATGAGGAACGAGAGGATGCAGAGGAAGAAGAGGAAGCAGAAGGAGAGGGTTGTGGAGCACGACGTCTAAGGGGACAAGCTCCTTGAGGATGTCCTGGTGCGCCCGGGCCCTTAAGGCAGAGGGGACAAGTATAATGCAGGCAGTCGATGCGAATGTGACTAAGGCGCCTGCAAGTGAAGCATGCCTTTGGGTATAATTTGTGAGTGCGATCGACTGGGAGGTCGAGTTCCTTCGCAAGTCGGGCTTCCGCTGAGTTCATAGCCACGTCTTCTGCTCGGGTCAAAGGGAGGGAGAATGCGGATGGGGTGGAAGCAACAGAACGGGGTGGAGAGTGGTAAGCAGGATCCATATGTTCGATGTGTTCCTCGTCACTACCAGGTACCGAGACCGAGTCGAAGACAGCTTCGATTTTGTCAATCTCTGCTTGGATCTCTTCAGGTCCGAAAGGGGGAGATGGGGAGGGGGTCGGGACAAGCGCAGGAATAACGTCCGCGGGGAAAGGGAGGGTAGCGCGAGGGCTTACCGCTTCTACCTCGGCGGGAATACATACATGGAGAGGGGGACGAGGAAGACCTGGGGGAGAGGAGGGCATTTGTGGGATAGTGAGAGGAGTGGAATAGATCGTCATTTCAGCCAGAAAGCGATCGATATCTGTAACAAACTCGGTCATTCCGAGTTGGTGCATAGTGGAGAGGAGATGTTCTTCGACGGCCTTCTGCGTGGTGGAGATCTGGGAGGAGAGGAAGGCGGCTTGAGAGTCGGAGGAGTTCCTCAGATTAGAGGCAATCAGTCTGAGACGAGAGGTATGAGTAAATGCGTTATATAACGAGTGGAGGGGGGATTCAACGTTGGCGTAGGCGTATATGTCGTGGGTATAGCAGGCATCTTGTAAATAGATGCAAAGTCTGCGTAGATCCTCTGGGGAGGCATCGTCGGACCTTATCTTGCTGGCATAGAGAGGGACATTGACAGTGTTTATATGATATACATTGGAGCGAGCAGGAAGAGGGGGGGAGTCGATATGCCAGGGGATGGCTGGTTCATTGTCTAGATTCTGGGAGATGGGGGAGGAAGGAGGGGATTCGAGATCACTAGGACCCAGAGGTGTTCCACCAAGAGGGCTAGGGAGACGACCTCGAGCCAGAGGACTGGTAGGAGAGGAAGAATTACGAGATGAAGGAGGGGGTGAAAGAGAGGAAATGGAAGAAATCGAGTCAGAAGGGACATAGCTAGACATTCTTTTGGGGAGTGGACGGTATTGGGTTTCTAAGACGAGAAGAGTTAAGAGGGGAAAGCGACGGGGTGGAGTTTTTTATATGCTAAGAGGATTGTTTTTGCGTGTTTTAATTCTTGTTCTGGTATCCAGGTATCTTCTTCGGCCGTGTATCCTTTCCATCAGATCAGATACATGTGGTTCCTGAGGGGGCCTCTGTGACGTATGATGCGCAGTATTTCGAACTCCTCTTCACCTTCGATAAGGTCAGGTGGTGGAGCAGGGAAGTTCGGGCCGTGTACGGGGTTTTCGCGATAGGGCGATAAGAGAGAGGCATGAAACACGTTGTGAATACTCCAGGTTTTAGGGAGGCGTAATTGATAAGTGATGGGAGATAGGACCTGGGTGATGATAAAAGGTCCTTCTCGTTATCGCGACGGAGGGTGTTGGAATCAGGGATGTAGACACGGTTTTGATAAGTGAGGACGCCGCCGTCGACTTGCCAATCGGAGAGGCGGGAGCGAAAGGCGGGAGGGATGGTTCCTTCGAGAGCTTGAAGGGCGTTACGGACGAGGGTGTCATCGCCCGAGGCAGAGGAGATAAGGTCACGAAGAGTGGTATCAATGACCCATACAAAGAGTGAGGGGGGAAGAAGGGTAACGTCTTCATTATCGGAGTCGAGGGAGATTTTGTCAGGGCGGCGAGAGAGAGCGTCGGGACCCGCAAGATGAGTCCCGGGGACATGGGTAATTTTAAGGTCGAAGTCGGCGAGGTCGAGAAGCCAATGGGCTTGGCGGCGGTTCAGGTGCTGGGGGCTGCGGAAGAAGGTGAGGTTCTTGTGATCGGTGAAGACTTGGACAGGGAAGGGGGAACCACGAAGATATTGGCGCCATGCCTTGAGGGCGCGGATGACTGCGAGCAGTTCGCGATCGTAGATATCATAGTTTTGTTCTGCGGGGATAAAGGATTGGAAGAGGTAGGAACAAGGATGCCAATCGCCATTGGAATCAGTTTGAAGAAGGATCACTCCAGTAGCATTGCGGGAGGCATCAGTAGCAATTGCGAAGGGAGCAGAGAGATCGGGGAGGTGAAGGACTGGTTTGGATAGGAAGGATTGTTTGAGACGGTCAAAGGATGACTGACAGGTTGCGGACCAGTCCCAGGGTTTCTCCTTTTTTGTGAGATCAATGAGGGGGCGGGCAATGTCGGAGTAGTGGTCGATGAATCGTCGATAGAAATTGGCAAAGCGAAGAAATGAGCAGACAGTTTTGACAGTGGTAGGGGTCGGCCAAGAGGCGATTCCGTCAAGTTTGATCGGGTCCATAGCCAGGGTACCTGGTCTGACAATCATACCAAGATACTCAACTTCCACAGTGGCGAAGTTGCATTTTTCTAGACGGAGGTGGAGGTCGAGTTCTTCCATCCTTTGGAGGACTTGCTTAGTGTGTTCGGAATGAGAGATGTCGTCTGGGGAGAAAATCAAGAGGTCGTCCATGTATATGACGAGCCATCCTTTAGCAATCATATCGCGGAAGGAATCGTTCATGAAACATTGGAAGGTGGAGGGGGAATTGTTCATTCCAAAGAACATGACAGTCGGTTCGAAGAGACCTTTATGGGTAATGAAGGCGCCTTTCCACTGGTCTCCTTCTTTGATGCGGATGTTGTTATATCCCCAGCGAACATCGAACTTGGTGAAGACTTTAGCTCCCTTGAGTTTATCGATGAGATCGGAGATGAGGGGAAGAGGGTAAGTGTTGCAGGTAGTGTGAGAGTTTAGATATCGATAGTCCTGGCAGGGACGTAGTTTACCATCCTTTTTCTTTACGAAGAAGAAGGAGGATGCTTGGGGAGATTTGGAGGGTCTGATTTTTCCACTGCGAAGGTTCTCTTCAAGGAAGGTTTTGGTGGCCTTCTGTTCATCGGGGGAGAGGGGGTAAACCTTCCCAATTTTGGGTACGAAGGTGTCATCGAGCTGTATGGCGTGGTCATAGGGGCGAGAGGGGGGAAGGCGGGATGAGGCTTCTTCGGAAAACACTGAGGAGTAAGCTGCGTATTCTGGGGGAAGGGTAGTCTTCGGTTTAGATTTTTCTGCTTCGACTGCAAGGTTGGTGGCTGTGGTGAGGCGGGCGACTAGAGGGGATCCTTTGGGAATGAAATGGGAGCCGCAGCGCATTACTCGGCAGAGGACCCTGTTGACAGTAGCACGTTCAAGGAACTGGGATTCGGTTTCGAAGCCGAGGAATCTATACAGTTTCCTATCACGAGTGGGGTATACTTCGGTGTGTCGAGGAGGCTTGGTTTTCGAAGGGGAGTGATCAGGTTTGTGGAAATGGGAATCATGTCGTTTGAGATCGGCGACGTGTAGGTGATATAGATCCACGGATTGGTCTACCGATTCTGGAATAGTAAGAGTTTGTTGTTTCCAATCGATGAGGGGGTTCGCTCCTTGGAGCCAGGAGAGTCCTAGGATCACGTTTTCGTTTCCGCAATCCATGATGTGAAAGACCACTTTCTGGGTGACTTTCCCGATGTCCAGGAAGAGGGTGGTGGAGAAGAGAATGTCGCCTTTTTGGTTAGTGGATTGATCGACGTTTCTGACTCGGGGAGGTGCTCTCGAGGGAGGTTGTTCCTTCAGACGAAAGCCCAGTCGATGCAGGAGATTTCTGCACCACTATCGATGAGGGCTGAGGTTTCGACGACTTTTAAGGAGTGCGAGGGTGTTACTAGAGAAACAGGGATCTTCATTGCTTTAGAGGAGGAAGATACTAGTACAGGTGCACATGTGACAATAGGAGAACCTTGCGTTGAACGAGGTCTCCTTTTCAAAAATCCAGAGTGAGGTTGACTCTTCCTACAACCTTTGCTTCATCATCATCGTCTTCATCGTCATCCTCGACATCCTCCAGATCAGGTAAGTTTTCTTCGGCCTTAGCGACTTTCTTAGTCGTTTTCTTGAAGGAGGGGGCATTGGTCGAGAATGTAGAACAGGAGGTGGCGTTATGACCAGACTTCCTGCAGTGGAGACAGAGTCCTTCTTTGAAGCATCACTCCCTTTCCGAGGGAGTGAGTTTGGGAATGCGAACATTGATTGTGTCAACATCCATGGCGTTAGGGTCTCGTTCTTTAGTGTGGTTGTTGGTCGTAGGGGAGGAGAAGGGGTTGGTGAAGGATCGCCCCTTGTGTTGCTGGGAGGTGAGGAAAGCACGACATTGTTGATCGTCGATCCTTTGGGCGTGTGAATACCATTTGGCGATGGTAGTGGGGACTTCCTCCATGAGGTAGATCTTCCCAGATAAGGAAGGGGGAATACCCAAAGAGAAGTAATGGCAGAGGGTAGATTCTTCGGATACTTTGGAGACGGCGACGTTGCTCTGGAATTGAGCGATGTAGGAGGCGAGGGACATGGAGTATTTGCCAGGGGATTTTTCGATCATCCTCTGGGTAGTAAGCCAAGCGAGGGCGTTGGCTGCAGAGTTGGAGTGTTCGAAGGTCGCTTTGAACTCTTTGACGAATTCTCCCCAGGTTCCGAGAGTGGTTCCTCCATTGTTGAGGTTATTTTGCAGTGAAGGTGTCGGCCCAGGTGGCGGCGGTCCTTTCTTTCATGTAGGAGAGGGCGTAACAGATCTTCTGTTCATCAAGCTTATAGATTTCTTTATTGATGACGAGGTATCTCTGTACCGAGCATAGCCATGGCAGGGCTTTGCGATGATTGCCATCGTAGGGATCAGGAGGGGACATTCGGAGCTCGGTGGGTTTCGACATGATTGGGGAAGTTGATCGAGGAGCGGGGTTTGAAGGTGGATGGGCGAAGATATTTCCACTAGGAGTTCGAGGGGAGGGAGAAGGGGGAGTGGGTACTCGGGGAAGGACTAGGCTCGAAGAGAGTTGGTGGGCAAGTTCTGTGTCGAGGGTAAGGTCCTCTTCCTGTTCTTTGTAAGATAGAAGAGGAAGTTCTGAGTCGGTCTCGTCCTCGTCGCTAGATCGTTGAGGAAGGACGTCTGGGGAGTCTGGGAAGTTTTCCGAGGCTGAGGGTTCTTCTCTCCAAGAGGAGGTGGACAACGAGTGTTGGTGGGACGAGTGAGCTAAAGGGTTTCTAGGGATGGAGGGAGTGTTCTGCTCTGGTCTTTGGTAGGGGGTTCTCGAAGAAATGGTGGCAGCGGATCACAGCAATGGTGACCGTAGAAGGTAAGCTAGAGCTTTTGTTACAGCTGGCCCGGGTAGGGTCGGCTATAGACTTGAGGACGAAGGCTAAGACAAAGGATAGGCCGAGCAAGCGTAACGCCTGGCGAAGCCGGAAGACTAAGTGTTCTTTCAAGGAGGAACTCACGAAGAGTCTCATCACTCGAAGACTAGGGCTAAGGGACACACCCGAAGAGGGCAGAGGACTGAGGGGACAAAGGACGAAGGCACTCGAGGATTCGCAGAGGATACTGAGTTGGATTTCAAGTAGCTCTAGCTTAAGGGAATACAAACGAAAAGGAAGGTCCTTAAGTACTACGAGATGGAATGCGATGGAATCGCAAGGAATGGAAGAGTCATCCACAGCGAAGAATGAGTCAGAAGCTGCGGGATGCTATGCATACAGTAAGAGAAGATTGATGAATGATATCATCATGAGTCAGAGGAAAGACATAGAGATAGGGAGATATCGGATCAGCGATAGGAAAGAATAGGAATGGAATCGGAGAGAAGCGGACCATCAGTGATATGAAGGATGCGAAATCACCCGAGGTCTGAAATACATTGTGAATACAAGGTAGAGTTGGAAAGCGAAGGGAAATGAAAGGGAAAAGAGGTACATAGTGAATCTAGGAGGCAATCATAACAGAATCTGAATACTGTCATCTGAGTTGTTTGATGAGTCAGATGACAGCTCGAAGACTTCAGTTGAAGGAGATGCCACCCAGACCTTGACTTTCCCCTTCAAGTTGTTGTCAGAGTATTTGGGCACTGGTAACTTACCAGGTACTTGTCGATGGGGTTTGACTCAGTTTTCATCTAATCTGACTTGTCACTTGAGGTACTGATGGAGTCATCAAAGTTGGCTCCACGATCTTCAAGTTATTCACTGGCCAGTTGTGGTAATGCCTTCTTGATAGCTTTGTCCTAGTTTGTATATATGGAAGATGGAATGAAAGCTTGGAGAGCTATGAAAATGTGATAAATAAACTTGCACTACTATAAAACTTGAACTTGACAATACATATACCCACAATGATCCCATAAAAAGTATACCCTGAAAAGTATACCCTCTTCTGCGCGGGCCTTTCACTTTATCCAGTTCCATATCCATGATAGATGGGTGATTCATAATGAAATACCTTTGTCCCTCAGGGTTGAAATCCTTCAGACCCTGTGGAATGATCCTGTGACTGGTTTGCCACAGTGAGCGTCCAGCCACTCAAAAAGGTGGAGTGTTGGAATAGTAGTGTTCTATTTTTTCATAACTACTGTTTCTATTGTGCTCTCGAGCACTTACTAGTTCTTTCTAGTTCTTTCTATTCACTATCTCATAAGAGCTCCTTATGCTATTGGCTAGGCTCATCTATGACCTGTTACAAACTGTTACAGATTATACCATTTTCGCCCCTAATCACGATCTAGACACTGCTAGCCCTAGCCACCATGTATAATATACTTATATATACCCTATACATACTCCTAGATACTCAGAACACTGCGCTTTAGACCTTTGAAACATGCCCGAACAGTGTTTGTACACTGTTTGTACACTGTTCGTCTCATGTTCGTAGTAGTGTTCGTTTTTCCCACAGTCTGTTCGCGGTGTCACAAATTTCGTAAAGGTGTTCGTAATATGTTCGTACACTGTTCGTCTCATGTTCGTAGTATGTTCGTACACTAGTAGCTACATAGCCACCCCATGCTGGACCCACCTTGCCATCATCTAGAACTAGTACTACGTCAGTACATGCGCCCCCCTCATGTAGTACACATACCAGTAGCACGTACCATGTAGCCTAAGTATATAAGCATGAATACAGCCAACAGAACAAGCTAGTCTTGTTCTCATTGGATTCCCTCTGACGACGACTTCCTCCTTCTACTCTTGTATTTAGTGTTTGGTCACAGTGTGCCAGACGCTGTGTAGCCGTCTTAGGTCGCCTTCATGACCCACCTCTTATTTATCATTTCAAATATGATAACTGATACTCAGGCTCTACAAAGATACTTACACTATTGGCTAATTATTCAGAACTTGTGCCCTCATTGCCCTCACTGCACCCTATTGTTAGCTGCTCAGGCTCTCCTCTTTGGATACAAGCATAGCCTTTCAATAAAGGGGGATCAGAGCCTGAAGTGGCTGTAGATGAATGACTTCTTGAAGGAGGAAGAGCTGGAGTGGATGAAGATCCAGTGAGACTAAAAATATCATTGAAGAGTTGAGGGTAAGGTTAGCAGAGGGAGAAAGAAAGTAGACTTTCAGAGATTCTGGGAAAAGGAAACCTCAGTTTTGATGAGAGCTGAATGATCTAAAGGACCAGTATGTGCTAATATACCTCAAGAGGTGTGTAGAGTAGTTGGTCATGGTCACTGGCCTAGGATTGTTAGGTGTAGGACAGGTAGAAGTCAACAAGTGACTATGAAATCTCTGGTAGATGACTCGAGCCTCTTCTATACTAAACATGTGATCTTGATAGAGGAAAATCAGGAAAAACAACAACATAGTTCTTAAGTACTACAAAGATGGAAGGCAATGGAATCACAAGGAAGGGAGTACATCATCAGCTTTGACGACGTTGAATGTGCCTTACATACAGGTTTGGTCAATCTAGCTAGATACAGATATATTGCATCAGCAAACCAGCCATCACTTTACTAACCAATCATGACCAAGCACATTAACCAGAAGTAACAAAGCAAGAATCCTAACCAGATACTAATGTGTCATTCCTCTGCACATTCAATTCATCAAAAGCAGCTTGATGCCACTTTTGAGCATCTTCAGGACACATTGCCTCTGCAAAGGATCGAGGAAGAGCCTGGGCTTCATACCACTCTATTCTAATGTCTACATCTTCACTCACCATTATATCCATCAAATCCCAGAAGCACTGCTGGTGAAAGAGAGCTCTGTGGTAGGATGCACAATCAACTTTGTGGTATCACTACAGGAAAGTGTGAGAGAGATGGCACTCACTGATGTGATAACCATGGTTTGTAAGGAAAGCCCCGGAAATATAAAGCTATAGCCTAAGACTCAATAGCATGGAAAATCTTCCATTGCCAATCTGAATGTAGCTTTTTTGAAAAATTTGTGGCTATTATGGAGGCAACTAATGAAGACTCCCAGTGGCTTGGCCTGGCCATAGTTGCTGATCACCCATGGTACCACATTTCAAACATGGACTACTACGTCTGGATGAAGGACAGGGAAGATAGGATTGATATCAGTCAACATGATACCCTAAATGTGGCATATGGCATAAGTAATGATTGGTTGACATCACAAGCGGCAAGACTTGACTAACATGATAATGTATGTAGACATTGTTCCCACAGATCAATATGGGTGCTGTGGACGTCATGATCCATTAGGCGCTGTTCAAATCAAAGACACCATTATTTAGTTCAGCTGAGAACTCAATCCTGAAATAGACACAACCACACTTTTGGCAGCAGACATTGTATGGAATGTTAACTGGAGATGGTGTCATATGAGGATCTCAAACACAAGTTCAATAATATATACCTGCACATTCCAGAGGTGCAAGGCCCACATTGTAAAAGTATTCAGAAGGTTGTGTTCTGATTTCTAAAGTGGATCATGATAATTGAAGTTGCCTAGTCATATCATATGGTCATCAGTTCGGCAGAATATGGCATTATGAGATGTTTCAAGGAAAAGTACTTAGCATGGTGATGGTATTATTCAAGCAGTTGTTACATATATTGGAAATGGTGCATAACCTGAATGGACCAGATAGTTGGATGGTTCTGGCATTGTAGAGCCCATTAGGTCTCTGTGTGTACCCTCTTTTCACACTTTTCATATACCTATTCTCCTCTTTCCTACCTATCACTGGTCCTTCCACTGACAGTCCAGTATCGTATTCACCCTCAATAGATCTCAACTGGGGGTTAATCTGCAGCTGTTGGATGCTGCATTGAAATTCTATCAATTCAAATCTCCTGAAAAGCTATCATGGTATAATCCTTGTTTGCCACATCCACAGTTTCATGGCACCATACTATGGGCATGCTCATTTTTAAGTTTTGTATGTTCTTGACTAATAAAAACTGATTTTTCAGTCTTTTTCAATCTTTTGCTGGTTTGGTTACAGTCCAAAACTGGTCTTTTTGTGCTTAAAAATTAGAACTCCATTTGAGCTTTCTACCACTATTTTTGTATGTAAAATGGTCCATACACTCTGGAGATATGATCATTTTAATATTTCATTGAATATAGGGCTGTAGACAGCCAGAAATACTGATATGGGCAATCTCAGCAGGTTCTTGGCAGGCTTAGCAGTGGCTGTACCATATGTAGTAGAACACCCCTATCTTTAATTAGACCAAATATGGATGTCATTCCACCAATAAACAGGTGAGATATGACCAATCTTGACTTCCATGTCAATAAATTCTTAACATTGTCATAACTGTTCCATAAATGCTCAGAAAATCACGGACAATTTACTAAAAAATGTGGAACAAAGAAGGCAGTCCAAGACCAGTTAAGACTAGTTTTTTACAGTCTCTATCACTGCCAGAACTGTAACCAGACCAAGACCAATGAAAAACTGAAAAATCAGTCTTTAAAAGTCTGGTCCCATTCAGTTAAAGTCCAGTTAGGTTCTGGTTTTTTACCAGTCTTGAGACTGGACTTTTAAACACTATTGAAGATGCTGCAACAAAAGGATGACTGGTGGCTGGCAGAGATAAAAACAAGGGACTCACCCTCAGGCTGACCATTGGCTTGCTAGTGTTTTCCTTGCAATCCATCTGGCACAATGTAAGTGCGACTGCATTACCACAGCCTTAAGTTGCAGTTGATAATAAGACCAATTGAGGTGAGCTGGATGTTGAGATCAGCAAGATGGATGACATTTCCAGGGTGAGATCTGAGGTATTGTCAAGCACACTGGCAGATAGTGTTTAAAAGTCCAGTCCTAGAACTGGAAAAAGACCAAAGACCCAACTGGACCAGGACTGTTGGCAACTGAGATTAGTTGTCAATGGTCTTGGTTTTTTGTTTTTTGTTTTTTGTTTTAGTTGCAGTTGGAAACCAGGTTTCTATGACACAGCCACCCCCTGTTTCTCCCCATATTTTGGGTGTATATATTCTCCTATTTATTGGGATTTTATACATTGATAGATAATTTTTTCCATAATCTTTGAAGTTATTCCTTGACAAACACAATCAAAAAGCACAATAGCATCAAAATATAAATATATGTAAGTATATGTCCATGATTTCAAAGAATTGTTTCGGTTACAACTGGTTTTTTCAGTTTTGGTCCAGTTTTTTTATATCTGGGTTTGAAAACAACTGGTTTTAGTCCGGTCTTTCCAAATAAGGCAAAAAACCAGACCTGGACTGGACTTTTATACACTACTGACTGACACCATGGAGGGGACAGGAGAGTAGAGGGTGGAGAGAGGATAGAGAAGAAGGAAGAAAGGATGGCCCAGGAGGCAACAAGGAAAGTGGATGGCTTTATAAGCTTTGACTCAGTGTCATTGAGGTCAAATGCCAACATGACCACCAAGAAATTGAGATGGCAGTGGAATACACAGTAGTAATCATATCATCATGGCAGGTTTGTGGTGGGGTTCAGTGGTAGGGTTCCGAGTGGGGAGGACAAACCTGAACTTGTTTCTGTTTTGAACAAGCACTGCTCATCAGATGCACCATCAGATGGTAGGGACAGTCACTGGGTGTGGTGGGCAACAGACGAGCATAAAGGCACTGAGCACCAAAGATGTTGGCCATGCAGGGCTCCACATGTGATAGAGAAGGTGGCTGGCAGGTCATGGCCAATTGAAGCTCCACACTTGTCATGGCATGTGTACCCCCAGACTTGCCCCCACACTGTCCAATTCCTGGATGCTCTCCCAGTTTTGAACTGGTTCAAGTGGCCAGGATACACATCACACAAAAATAGGAAAAACCTGTGTTCTTGCAATTTCTTTTGTATGTACTAATAATGTACAGTTTATGTTCAAATAATGACAAATTGGGCAATCATCCTAAGTCAATTGTCATTGTTGTGTGTTGGAAAACATAAATGAACATTTTGATGTTTTAAGTGACCAGGTCTCCCAGGGATCACTATACCAGTAGACTACAAGACTGATAAGATACTTGCTCAATGGTCAAATATGAATAGCTCCAAAAAGACTTTGACAATTTTTCATACTTCTGAAAATAGATTCACAAGTATCATTGCCTCAATTAGTAACAGGATGCTCAAGATGAGCATCACAATTTAATTATTTAATTATTAATCATTCAATCAACACCATATCCAGACTGACATGAAGAATCAGTGTCAGTTCAAGACTCCAATGACACTGATAATTGATTTCATGCATCCCTGGAACCAGCATCACAGCCACTTACTTTGCATCAGCATCTCAGATGCTTTGCAGTGTGTTTCAGTGGCAATTTTCATTATTGCAGCCCGTTGCAGAACATTGGAGCGGTCCGAAAAATTTCGATGTACAGTGGACTCTGAATGCATGTCTCCGACTGAAATATCCCAATCTGCATCGATCCCCTGGCTATCGTTGCTCGCTTTCTCCCCAGTACATCCATCATTCTAGCAGCATACCGTTATGCCGGACAAGAACCTTGGAGAATCCATGTCACCAGTCTCGTCCTTGGCTGCGACTGATGCGACAAACCACATGCCGAGATTGTGCCGAGAGCTTCCCAGATCAAAACTCCGAACGTCTCTAATTTTGGAGGCGCTCCAACGTTCTGCAACGGGCTGTGAGATCATCCACTGAGTGCGGTATCATGGATGGCACAGCCACACCACGGCTATCCCCGAGACAGCAAACCTTGTTTCTGAGTGGTTTGGCAGCCAACCAGTATTACCAAACTTCACCTAACCCCCGGTTGTGCTGAGAAGCTAAGTAGGTGTGGGAATAATAGGTGTGGCGAACCCTTGGGACAGCCGTCATGCATTTTCGAGACTGTGTCTCAGGAATACTTCGTTTTTTTTCTGGACTTCTCCCTATCTCGTTCTTAACATCCCTCTTCACGTTTGGCTCCAACTATCAAGTACTAAGGCCTGCGTACTCCAGTGATTCCCGTTCTGCAACTCGTCGCTGGATCACATCTCTCGAGGAGGAAACTGGTGCTGTCAATGTCAAGTCTGCAGCTGCGTCTGCTACAGGCCTCGATGGTCGACAGTCTGTGTCGAGACGACATATATATCCACCTACAAGTCCTGTGGACGAAAGCAAGATTCTTCCTGATTTCTTCGAAGGGACATACGAGGAAGTCTTGAATACTTGTCAAAAGGAGGGGCGGGTAGTCTGTGTAATCATCGTTTCCGCTGAGCATGATGATGTCGCGGAATTCAAGCGGTCAGCCGTTTCTTCTACTGACTCGAACATACCGCCTTACCCTCACCCTTCAACTAGATCAACACTGACACACCCTGGTTTCGTCCGCATGCTCAGCGACAACGACTTTGCCGTATGGGGAGGAGATATCAGAGACAGAGAAGCTTGGGACGGTCAGCATGTTCCACTCCCTCTCCTCTGACGCACCCTGACATAGATTGCGTACAGCCGCTCAAAAGCTACAAGCAACTACATACCCATTCGTCGCATTTGTAGCACTTCAACCGCGCCGCAACCACTCGTCTGGTTTGTCTTCGTCCACTTCAACACCGGTGTTAACCGTCCTTTCGCGACACTCTGGGCCCTCAGTCCCCGAGACGGGCCCAACCTCAGCTCAGACTCTCATGCACCATCTCGAACACCAACTTCTACCCCGAGTCAATCCGTTCCTTACGCGATTCAAGTCGCAATTGCAGGAACGAGAAAAAGATAGAATCATTCGCGACTCGTCG
>JBBPPC010000519.1:0-16650 GCA_038091775.1 Leccinum olivaceopallidum | reverse complement strand
AAATAATGTGCTTTCAGTATGGAAATTAATTTTCAATAATTATAAATGCTTATTATTTCTATGGCATAATGATGAGTATTTATCAGAACTATCTGGTTATATCAGCTCTTCACCATTCCCCTGATGGCCCTTCCATCACTGAAGATGCGCTTGCCGAACGCATGAGGCGACTCGACATGGGGCGCAGTTCCAATGATAACAGGCAACCGATGGGCGCGCAGGTCCGCTGCACAGTTATCAGGAAGATTCAGCTGCAAAGTAGATAAGAGTACGTACCGATAGATTCAATAGGCTTCTGCTCGAAGTACAGACCATCCGATGGATGGGCGAACGCCGCGATGAGCACCGAGCAGTCCGTCAGCGAGAGATCTGAGATCCCCTTGGAGCCTGTCTTTGATTTGGGACGATCTTCACCGGGGAAAGGAACTGAGTCCGGGAAATTGTGACAAACAATGCCACTGTTGGCGAGCTTTGTGGGCAATGCCTTCCAAGGGAAAAGTTTGCGAGCAGCCCACTGACACCCCATTTTGGCTGGTACATAGGTGGGGAAGGGATACTTAGTCCCCCGCGGATTGAAAGAACCGAATACCGAGTCGTGACTCACTCAAAGCTTGCACAAATGCGCTCCGCACGCGCGCGTGGTCTTCCATCTCCTCGACCTCGACAATCTCAGGCTCTCCACCAGCGTGACCACCCTCAATCTCATTCATCACCTTCGAACCTTCTGCAGGAGGGCCATGATCTGGAAAGACTTGCGCGACATCGATCAGGGACCGATTGTTGCTGAAAAGATATTTAGATACATCCACGCAGGCAATATCGAGAGACTTACTAGATATGAGTCTTGAAATGCCCGACGATTTCATCGTTATTGTAGCGACACCGTTCGAAGAAAAACTGCCGATCCCAGAGACCATCGCAGTCAGACCAGGAAGAAGACAATAAAGGGTATCTCACGTTTTCGGCTCCCGGGGTGGTATAAACCATTGCGAGCGAAGCATCTTGATTAACAATGCCCCCGGCGATGAGCACTGCTGTCTCAAAAGAATGTGCCTTCGCCATGCCTGCAAACTACTTGGCTGTCAGTCACGCTAACCCAAAATCCTACCCAGCGCGCACAACGTACTGCCTGACAATGATTCTTTGCGAGGCGGAAGAACAGTGCCTGTCTGTGGCCGACGGTCTTCCCCATCTCTTTTCCGACGTTCATCTCCTCGAACTTGTCCAGTATCTTCTGCCAGGTATTGGGGTATTCCCGACAGAAAAGTTCATAACATCTTTTCCTCGTTTGACCTAAAAGAACAATGTCAAAATTTATAACGTGGCCCGACAGTGGTGATCATACAGGGCTTGAGTAATGTCGCATCCAAGTTTCCAAGCCTAGCGATCTCTTCCTCCTTGTTGGCAGCGTGATACTTCTCGTATATATTCCAATAGTTTGTTGCGCAGGTCCGCGCGAACTGTCTAATGTAGCGATTGACGACCTGCTGGTAAGGGAGGTGGACACGGTTCGCGAGGTTACTTAACTCCACATTGATATCGTGGAATGCCTCATCGAGGATGGTGTTCGTGCGAGCAGGAGTTCTCCCCAGGACCATGGCCATATCCCCTTCCTCAGGTTCCTCTGTCTCCGCGACTGTTGGATTGGAGTTCTTCTGCATCCTGCGGGAACCAGGCGTCGGCGTCTCTGGGCGCTCAGGAATCTCAAAATCCATCGCATCCCAGTCGCCTCCTGCAAAATCTGGCAGTTCTGGAGAGCCTATGCCGAATAGCGGTGGATCAGCCTGAGGTGTAATGTCAAGCACGCCGTCTTTAGAGTGAGGAGCCTCAGGCACCTCTACCTCGGGTAAAGCGGCGATCGTCAACTTTGCTCCCGCCTGTCTCTGCGCCTGTCTCTGCGCCTGTCTCTGCGCGTTGATCTCGGCCAGAGTTTCTTTGAGATCCAGGAGAGGCGGGGTAGGAGATCCTACAATTTCATCACACTCTGAGTCATACGATGCACAGAAAAGGTTAGAGTCAATCATAACTCACGACGAGGACTGCGAGGACCCGGAGATGATACTCGCGGCTGAGCAGAGGGTGCGTGAGGCTTTCGAGCATCTGAAGTAGAAGCGGTTGTCGTAGTCTGCACTGGCGGAGGGTCTGCCCATGAGCAGTGAGTATACATCTTTCGATGCTGATGATGGTACCGTGACGCACCTATAGCCTTCGGCTTGCACGTCAAAAAGGGTGACTGACTAGGTATCCCAGTAAAAAGCATACTAGCGCAGCGGACGGGCGCCAAGTCTTCTGGCGGGGTATCCGTGCCCCGCAGCAGACCGTTAGTCATTGGTAACTCGTCGTCGTCGGTTATCGGCGCAGCAACGGCCTCGTCTATCAGACGGCTGCGCTGAGTACTGGCTTTGTATACAAGACCGGTGTCGCGTTCGGTGGTCTGCACAGGTGGTGGTGAAGGGATTCTTTTCCCGCCCCCAAGCTGCTCGCTCGAAGGTGAGTTTGGGGTGTCCTGAGTGACGGTGTTCATCTGGCGGACGAACATCAGTGAGAGTCTGAAGACTGGATAACACGGGCGATCAACCTACCAAGCGCCAGAGATCCGCGGGTTACAGACCGCAGTTAGTACCTGGAAGAGGGCATTGCGACCCACCCTTTTATCCTCGACGGTGTTTCGTTCGTGCCCTGCATTGCTTTAGAAAGAAGCCAGTGACGAAGAGAACGGGACTCCTGACAACGACTCGGAGGCCCATAGAATACTTCTACCTAGCATCAGGCACCCAGGTAGAAAGAAGCGGAAGTTGCCGAGACGATAGACGGACCTTTCGGGTTATTTCCACTCTGACACCGAAACCTGAGGTGCTGACGCGTCGCTGTGGACGATGTCATGTCCTCAGTCAGCATAGTGTCGATGCGCCATCTCGTCGTCTCGCCGTGGTCGCGTCATTGTCATATTCAAGTTGTAGTACACCGACAAAAATGCGAAACAACAGAACAACACCAAACTTAGATTATCGTCAGACGAAATGCGCGGGGTAGCTACATAGTATGTCATGCTACATTTTGGTAACACGTGTCAGAAGGGAGAGGGAGAATTGGAAGGGAATTGTGCAGCGCCTCTGATCCTGCGTGCTGATTCGGTGGGCCAACGTTTGTGCCGTCACGAGCCAACAAATCACTGAAGTACCCTCGATGCTCCCTGGCGCCATCACGGAACTCACCTGAACCTGCCACCTGACCTTCATTAGGTCTCCCAAATGTCCCAGGATAATTGTAGGTCACGCCTTCTCTTCCTGGGAGGTATGGCGGGTTACCTGCATTATAATAGTTTCGTTGTGGGTCCATTTGTGGGAGAGGCAGAGCCGGCGCAGGAGGATTGGGAGCCTGTGGGGGAGGCATGGGAGCTTGCATAGGCCGCATGGGAACTTGCGTGGGAGGCATGGGAGCCTGCGGGTGGGGAAAGGGAGCCTGGGCATGTGGTACACCGTAATAGGCTTGATATTGTTGTTGACCATAGCTACCATAACTATTGACCGGCCGCGATGCTTCATGCTGTGGAAAAGCCGGAGGGTTCGCCTGGTAAAAATTGCCAGGAGTGGGGTGTGGAAACATGGGCATCGTTTCGTGCCCAGTGGACGACAGGACAGGAGGGGGGACAGCAGCTGTCAATGCGGGGGCAGCGCCAACAGTCTGAGCAAGCTGAGGTTGTGCGACGGCCAGTGCCAGTGGTGCACTTGGCAAAGCAGGGGAACGCGATGGGAGTGGCGCTTGCTGAGGCGGCGGGGCATGCGATGGTTGTTCGAGTGATGAAGGAAGACGAGATATTATCTTCCGTTTTTGAGATGGAGATGGTGACGGTGGGGAGTGGGGAGCCTCTGGAGCGTCGTAAGGACCATTGACCTGCTTGCGGAGTGTGGTCGAAATTTCCTCTTCGAGGTCCGAACTCGCTGGCTCCTCGCCGCCCTCAAATACATCACGGGAAGGCTTCTTCTCATCAGGCTTCTTCGGAACTAATCTTGGCTTTGGACGCGTGGCTGCGCAACCGTTAGATCCAGGTCAATACGTCTTAATGAACTTACATTTAACTGGCGCACCCGCATCTTCTTTGGGTGCTGGGTACATAAATTAGAAATGTAAACGGACAGATTTGCGGGAGGATCGACATACCAACGGCATCACGGTCTTCTTCAGGAACCTTCTCGTCATCGGAGGAGTCGATTGTTGCGGCCGAAGTTGGTCTCTTCCTGGTACGACTGCGCTTCGTTGCTGGGCCTTTTCCTTTATCTCGAGCATTCTTCGGCTGAACTGCCAGGGCCCGTTTTTTGTGCGCGTGAGGTCCAGGTGCCGCAGGTGCCTTACGCTTTCGCTCGATGAGTTCTGAGGGTTCGAGTATATCGGGTTCGGGGCTGCTGGCCAAGCTAATTGGAGAGGACTGAGTCGTGGCCTTATTATGGCCTCTCTCAACGGAGGGTCGTTTGGCATGGGGTGAGGACGACGAAGATTTGGTGAGGTCGAGGACTGATGAATCTTGTTTTTCTGCAGGGGGACATGTCGGTTTTCGATTGACTCGTGTAGCTGCTCTACCAAGCCCAATGCGTGGCAGCCCCTTATAATCACATATTCCATTTGCGAACATACGAAGTCCATTATATTCGCGAGAGTCCGAAGGCGGCGCCTCACCAACAATGACGGGAGCAGTATTGTCGAGAATGTTACCTGATCGGGAGAATGTTAATTGTTCTTCTGAGTCTATTTGAACGGACATACGAAATTCTTTGCGATCTGCTCGCCGGATCGTCACACGTTTTCCCTTGATCGCAGAGAAGAGCTGTCGCTTCTCCGCAAGAGTAAGGTCGTTCATTCCTTTAGTGCGCATGCCCTCATTACGACACTGACCAGGCATGAGGACGCCGTGAGGATATCCTTCGAGGACGAGGGACTTGTTGGCGAGGAATGACAGCAATGTTTTCCACGGGAAATTGTTCCCCTTCAATTTACTTGTGTCAACTCCGCAGCCGTCTATATAATAGATCAATTTTTCGTTCAAGCAATATTTATCTAGTCAAACTCACCAACGAGCTTCGTAAGCCCTTCCTTAATCCGGCTGGATGGATCACCCTCGTCCATAGCAGGCTCCCAGTCGCAAGAGGATGGAGATTCTACGGATACAGGCTCGGTGGCAGGCTTGGGTTCTGCTCCTTTGTCATCCTCCGCTTCATCGCCCCATGCAACCTTGATGATCCGCAAAGAGGAGATGTCGCTGCGCAAGGTTAGTATACCGTAGCAACCAACTGAGCATGCACTTACTAAACATGTGACTTGAGATGACCAATAATCATTTCTGGGTCAGCCTTGCATCGAGTCCCCCAAAACTATGGCATACATGTAACTTTAGTTTAGTACTGCGCACGCGTAGAGGAAACATTACCCCAATGGCAGCTTGCGTTGTGTGTTGGAATGCCAACGACGAATCCTCATTAACGGCATTCCCACACATAACGAGTGCAGCGTGGAACCCGTGCTTGGCGGCAGCATCATCCAGCTACAAAATATGTTAAGGATACGACTCATCGGAAATATCTGCATGTAAAACGACTTACAATTTGCACGGTTTTTCTGCGAATCCTGTTGAATATATTCGAGCGTTGGGTGGTGGTCTGATCCTGCGGCCTTGTCATCTCAGTAAGCTCATAGAGCTCGAGAATCTCCTTCCACTGGTCGCCACGGTCTTCAACGAATTTCTTGTAGCAACGACTGACGAGACTCGGGGTACCTAGAACCATGTGAGAGATGGTTAAGGAAATGTACAATTTAATGCACTAACCAGGATCGTCGAGTGACATTCCTATACGTCTGCGCTCAAGTTCCTCGTATGCTTTGAAGTACGACTCGTAAATATTCCAATAGTTGGACCCGTTGATGATGCGTCCTCGGCTCTTGTGCCAGCTCTCTGCGACTAGCTGCGATGACAGTGACGTTCTTGAAGCGACCTGCTCAAGGATAACATCAAGTTCTTTGTAGCCATCCTCGAGAATCTTGATGGTTTCGGCAGAACGTCGTCCCCGAGAAGGAGTGGAGGGCGTTGAAGGAAGGTCGATTGCTTCTCCGCCGGCGGTACTAGAACTCCCATGGCGGTCATTTGATGCACGAGGCAAGACACCTGATTCTCCTGTAGAATGGCTGACGCGAGCAACTGGGGTTGGTGGGATGATATTTTTTGAGGGAATGGAATTGTACGGGCGAACAGTGAGTTCGGATACATCCTCTCCTGAGACATGGTTGTAGTTACTAACATCACCCTGCACAAATACTACCGGCAGTTCGTCATCTTGAGAGAGGAACGGGCTGGATGGATCGTGATAGGGAGGAGAGGGTGGTCGTAGTTTTTTCCCTGATGGTCGACGAGGTCCAGAAGGAGGTGGGACGGAAGGTTGGCGTGAGGGGGCTGGCAACTGGCGAGGAATGGAGGGGTGACGGGGAACTGATGGATGACGAGGAGGTGCCAAAGACTGCGGAGAGTGTTGACACTCGACTTCATGTGGAGATACCTCTTGTTGGTGCTCGAAGTCATGCTCAACAAGAGGAGGGAGATTGGAGGGCTGGCGAGTAATGGAAGCCTGACGAGAAAAAGCAAGTGGAGGGATCACTTGCTTACACTCGACACCAGGCGCATCATCTGGAGGAGGGTCACTGGAAGGTGGAATAGAGGGCTGGCGAGGAATGAGCGGAACGGGGGGAATGGATGGGGGAACTGAAGGATGGTGAGGGATGGATAGTTGGCGAAGCGGCATAGAACTTTGCTCAGTCGCTTGTGGATACTCGACAGCATGTTCTATATTTTGTTGTCCAGCAAGGACGGGGGGCAACGAGCGGGGGGCATGCGATCTAGACAGGTCAGAAGCACTTTCAGAAGATGCTCGTTCGACCATTTTGGCGCGCCGGTTTTGAGCGGCACGTACAACTCCACCGTCACGAGCTGTGGGCTTCAGTAGTAAAGTCCTTAGCTTGGTAGGTGTGTTGATGACAGGGCTAGGACTGCGCCGCCCCCCGCCGAACTGTGTCTCCGAGTGGTCATACGAGGACATGTCACAGACTACATAAAATGAGAACATTGGACTCGGGTGCGCTGGGATAGCCGGCTGACTTACATTAGATCAATACGATGAACGTATGAGATATGCCAGTGGGCAAGAAGGGCCAACGGAGACTCGGAGTCAGGGACAGGAGCGCTACTAGGAATGATTAGTATAATGAGGAAGAGAGTATAAAGGAAACATACCAATACTGAGATTCTCTGAACAAGAAAGATAGCGGCGAGAGGCTCACTGCAAGTGGGCAAGAAGGACCAATGGAGAGTCGGGGACGGTCCGGACGGGAGCGCTACTAGGGATGATTATAACGAGGAGGAAGAGTATAAATGAAACATACCGATACCACGAGAATGTACTACCTGAGGTGACCGATACTGCAAGAAAGATAGCAGAGGGGGCGAGAGGCTCTCTGCAACTTCAAGGATTCGAGGGGATAGGACCTAGGGTTACGTCGGAGCAGCCCTCAGGCTTGCGCTCAATTTTTGTACCCATCTTGCGACGGCTCGGGTATGCCTGAATACAGTATCAGTAGACACAAGTGAAAGGGAGACGGAAGATTCATCGACAGACTCTGAAAAAGGATCAGACGCTGGTATGTTGAAGGGGGATCACGAGAGGATCGCCAGAAGGTAGTAGTATCACTGGCAGACGCCGGAACGTTGAAAGGGCATCACTCCTGCAGAGCCGCAAGGAAGCTTCACGAGAGGATCACCGGAAGGTAACAGGATGGATGCTGGAAACGGAAGAGACTTTATTGCTTATTTTCATCCACCTCCTGCAACTTCCCTTCGCCGCTTCATCCACCTCCTGCAACCCCCCTTCGCCACCGCATTTTTTTTCCGAGCTATCCGCGGCACTCATCCTCATAACCTCCGACCTGGCTGTACGATCCAACAGCCGGTGAGCCGTTTACAACACTGGTAGCGGACCTATAAGCAAATATTAGTCATCGGATTACAAACAACAATAAACTTGGACGTACACGGCAACCAAGTGAGCACAAACGTCAATGTCATCTTGATTGATTGGGAACACGCGCCCACCTCCTGCAGCACATACAACAAAGATGAGACATTTCTTCCCATTCATTCCTCCAAATGGGACATCCTCGTCATGGAACATGATAAGATCGACGTCTTCCCCATTCCGTACGGCATGGAAGATGACACAATACATATTTCCTGTCCCTACCAGCGAGAAGTGTGAATCCGTAGGATAAGCCTCGATTTCGACCGCGTCATACATGACTTCTGCCGTCTTGACAACTATCTCCTGTTGCATGGTGTTGACCAGTCGAGCACTAGCGAAAGTTCTAGGCGATAGAAATAAGATGCAGTTTGGTTGTTCGGAGGTCATGGGGAGTGATGGATCCTCCTCATCGTATCCTCGTTTTCTTATAATCTAGCCTAAGATACAATGGACAGTCATGGACCCCAGAACGAAGCATGACAATGCACGAATCTTGCATCGAACAAGTCAGTGCCGCGGCTGCCACCAAAAGAAGCCAGCAACGAAGAGGTCTACCTTGCATAAATTGGCATTGCTTCCGGCAATGATCAACATCAGTGTATACTGAGCCGCGGCACTTGGACTGAAATAAAGGTGAAATGTTCAATTTTTTTCCAGACTACGTAGTAAGTGCACGAACTAGTCAGAAATTCATTCAAATAAACTATACAAGTAATAGGCTTCCTTGAAGGCCATTCCCTGTGCAGCGAGCTGCCCCGCGAATTGTTCGCCCGTGCTCACCTTTCTCTTAGTCTCAAGGATTGTCTCAATCGCTTTAGCAGTGTAACCGTGTGCAATGATGTACTGCGCCGCACGGGGACCCAGGGTGCGGGTGTGGTGTTCTTCGGCTGTGGCGCGAGACTCGGAGGCGTAGTAATGACTCTCTATAACTCCTCGCAATGTCCGGATGTTCTCGTAGACGAACAGTGTTGGCGTCAACTCTTCCGGGTGATGCCGCTGTGGAGTCAGGACTGCGTCTGTGTGGATGTAATACATAATAAGAGTCAGCTTTCCCAACTTGAAGCAGGAGATGGCGACAACTGTACTATTACATACCTGAGGCTCGAATCGCCGGCTCGATTGAAGTCACCGAGGGGGGAAGATGTTCCTCGATGCCCTTGATTATCAAGAACGTGAGGGCCTCCCAGAACGAGCTCGTTTGTTTGCAACACTTGTAATTGAAGTTGCGCTGTGAATTGACCGCGCTCTGTCTGCAGGCATATTCAACGTGGGTCCCATGATGTCAGTGGGTGAAGAGGGGGAGCTCACCTCGTGCGATGGATGCCCGGAGGAGCGCCGATGACCACGGCATAAAAATCTGCGGTCGTGCCCCGGGTCGAAAAGAAATTCCGCACGGCATCCACTCTACCAAAAGTGGTGAGCAGCTCCGTAGGGGATGGGGTGGAGGAAAGTTCGACAAGCACGGGCTTCACAACTTCGATGAAAGCCAGTGCTTCGTCGTCGTCGAAAAAGTGGATAGCAATGGGGAGGGGAGGGGTCGAGCGCCCACATGGAATGGCAGGCCTGGTGGTTGCAGTTCGGAGGAACTTGAATGTTAGGTAGCGTGGTTGTGACGAGTCTGTACTCACATTGATCCTGCTGTGTACATATTCCAATATATGCGCAACGATTTCGGATCTTTCTTGATGACTACCCACGGGTCCTCCATGTCAGACTCGGAGGAGGCACTTGCAAGTTGCAGACTCACCGTAGCCTTGACTCTGGTTTATATACGTATGCTTGTCGGGGGAATCATCGCAACACGTGTGCACGAGAGTGGATTCTGTGCCTGGCTTGACTCCAGCGGGTGTCAGGACTCGGATCGGTTGGCAGAATCTGAACGCTTCCCCGCCGAGAGAGAAGGATCTTGTCTGCTCGACTCACCCGCGCTGCATCCGTGTCTTGTTTAGTCTCGCCTTTTGTCCGAGTCTGCGTGCTCTTGTTTCGTGGTAGTAGATAATCCTTGATGTCTCGTACTTCGTCTCGGTTTTGGTTTGTTCGGCAGCCCGCATTCGCAACGCAGTGTCTTTGGCCTCTAATTCCACAACAGTCCCAACGCTCCGCTTCTCTCCCGAGAATGTCTGCGTCGTCGTCGACGAGGCGGCAATGTCGCTTTCACTGGCAGAACCACCTTGGTCTTCCTCTTCTCTAAAATCCACAATTTCTTTATCCTCGACACTCAGCTCGCAAGAGGAAGCAACGAAGGCTTGCGAGGACGTGGATGACGCGGTTTGAGTCTCTTCCTGCCTCCGTTCAGTCATGCCGAGTTCCACGTGCGTCTGCTGGCCGTCGTGCACATCAAACGCCGACGAGACATCTTCGACCTTCTCCACGTGAGACGTTTGTACTCTGGTGACGGAAGCAGACACATCCGACGTCTTCGTCGTTTGAACCGCGCCCGACCTTGTCTGAGTGCCGGAGGTTGCGATGTCCGATGTTGTCGCGCGAGCGTCGTCACATTCCTGCGAGGAATGCTGTGTCGATACCCCCACAGTCCATTCCTCTTATTCTTGTTCGGTTTGCTCGGTAGCACGCGCCAGCTACACTCGTACCACCCGTACCAAAGCCCGAGCTATCGCTCACCTGGGAAGGGGAGTGAGGACGATGCAAGAAGCTGAGATAAGAGCGGCGACTCACGACTGCGACGAACTTCTCTGTGACTTCACCGGTGTCGCCACTGTTGCCTCGCCGTGTCAGGCGCATCGTCGTCGCGTGGTAGGTATCCATTAGTGGGACACGGTGGATGGAGACGGAGAGGAGGGAGACGGAGACGGAGAGACTCTGCGCGTGCGCGTCGTCACGTGGTCAGCGTCCGTTGGGATACGCCCAGGTGCAGATGGAGAGAAGGGAGGGGGAGGGGGAGGGGGGAGAGCGCGTGCGCGTCGTCGTGTCGCCCAACTCTGACTCTTCGTCGACCGTGCCAGTGGGAGAGTGTCTCACGTGTGAGACAGACAGCGAGCACACAAATCATTACGAACAGATGTGTGCGCGTCGTCGCGTGGTCAGCGTCCGTTGGGATACGCCCAGGTGCAGATGGAGAGAAGGGAGGGGGAGGGGGAGGGGGGAGAGCGCGTGCGCGTCGTCGTGTCGCCCAACTCTGACTCTTCGTCGACCGTGGGAGAGAGTCTCACGTGTGAGACAGACAGCGAGCACACAAATCATTACGAACAGACGCGTGCGCACTTCGACTCTTGAAAAAAGAGAATTTCGAAATGCTTACATAATCAATGTGCTCACCGTGCGCGCCCCCGGCGCTCACGATGAGCGGGCCCACCCACAGGAAATTTTCGTCAAACTTCACACTGGCATGCAACTTGAGTACATAACATACCAGATCTTTTGAGAGTATAATTTTCGTCACACTGCTTCTCATTGGTACTGGGTTTGTGTACCTGACGAAATGACGAAATTTCTGGTCGTCGTAACATGTCACTTGGGGTGCTGACGAATTAAATTTTCGTCAGACCTTGTCACGCGTCACACGGCCTGACGAATCGATCGAAATGGTACAGTAGTCGGCAACTTGAAGGTTGGTGGCAGGAAAATAATTCGCGATCGCACAACCACGCTCCGATGAGCTGACTTGCCACCTGAAAAGCATTGTGTTCGTCTAGTCTACATTAAGACACATACTAGCTCCTGTGTATAGGTGGTAACGAAAGAATCTCAAGTCGTCCTCACTCATCCCTGTCATCTGAAATCCACGTAGGGTTGCAGCAATGACGGCCAGAATCCATACGCCACAGTCGAAGTTATTTCTTTGCACCGGTTGTACCTTGAATGTGTAAGTGACACTGTCACACAGAACAGATGCATGTATACCGTCAGAGGTTGAGCGATCCAGTCCAATGGTAAATATTCCACATTGGGATAATGCTCGCGAGCTAGTCGGAAAAGTCGAGAGATGAGTTTCATGATGTCCTACGAGATCACGATAAGTTAGATGCAAAAATATTATGTCAGCGAACAAAGTCACCTCGATGTCTGTATGCCATGGATGCTGGGCCCCCAGACTGTCAAAGAGGAAGAGCCTACCCTCGGAGATGCGAACGATGCACAATACCCAATGTCCAGGACGATGGACGGGTAGAATCCATACAGCCTTTGTCCAGAAGCGGATATGGCGTGTGCATCGCCATAATACCTCGTCAGTGGCATCGTATCGAATTCGGGGGAGGTCGTGAGTGGAGAATATTGCGAAAGAATCCTTGTTGTGAGGTCGGATCAGAGCAAGAAGAAGTTGGATACTTCCGTTGATGCAAACATCGTTGAGCCAAGCAGTGGGGGATTGAAGAAGTTTGATGTCGGAGGTATCAAACATTGCGCTAACAACGCGTAGGTTGTCAGAAGATAACCATGAGGCATAACGAGTGGTGGGATCAACAGTGAGGTCCTAGTAGACATTAGTGACCTTTCAAGAGGCTCATGCGAGGGATGACGCACCGATGGTACTTCCCAAACGAGTGCTACATGGGGGGTCTCCAGGGGTTGTTCGTTGTCACCATCTTCTTCACCGGAGTCGAGGGACTCTTGCAAATAGTCCATGAGTGTCGCATTGAGGTCTTCTTCTGGTGGATCGGTGGCAGCGGCGTCTTCCCGAACGATGTCTAGGACAACCAGTGGCGCAACCCGAATGCCAGTGACGGATGATGGACTCGTTCCTTGTGCGAGAGAATTTGCGAGGGAAATCGCTTCTTCCGTACAACTTTCGAACTGAGCCGCAGAGACCAGGGTATTTGACCAACGACTGCGGAGGCTCAGGATGTGGTCACGACGCTCTTGGAGGAAGAACATGAAGGTTTGGTCTGGAAAACAAGAAAACAATCAAATAAGGAGGGCTCATACAAGTGGTGGACTTACTTTCAGGATTGAGCAAGGAGAGTTCAAGGGCAGTAAGTTCGTTACCATACCAACGACAGAGGTTATCGGCTTCGAGCCCCAGGCGGCGCCTCTCCTCCAAGCAGCGGTCACCCTTGAGCATTCCACGGATTCCGCTGCGAACGTCCTTGTCGGATATCCATGGAGGTACAGCCCCCGGAGATGGGGTGATCCACACATCTTCCATGAAGGATTGATCTGCGCGGAGTTCCGCGAGCTTGGTTGGAAGTGGGTTAGGGACAGGAATGGAGCATGATGAATCGTGGAGCTCCGCGAGGCGTTCACAGTATGCATTGAATTTACGTATGGCACTCATCAGAGCTGGCTGACGTTTGGCAATCGCCTTGCGAGTCTGTTGGTGGAGTTTGGTTCCTGATGACCAGTTAACTCGATGTGACGCAACATGTTCTCATTCTTACCTAGAGGCTTCTGTACTCCGCCGACGGCTTGATCCAACTTATCCCACTCAAAGAAAGAACCAATTGCTCGTTTGCGAATGTTGATCTTGAGATCGCGCGCCAAAAGAAGCACTCTGACAAACTCGAATCCAATGCCATCCAGCTCAGGGAATTGATCCTGAACGTTGAGGGAGGCGTATAGCGATTCCACTTTGTCCATCAACCGGCCATACGTCCGTTCTAAACCGTCGAGCACACTGAGTGATTCAGATGCTCCCAGGTCTTTCTCAATGACGCCCCTGGCTGCCTGGAGAGCTTTCTCCGTAGTGTCGAGGTCGGATTGCAAGGATATCACCGTGTCGAGTTGTTTTTTGAGGCGTGCAGGTGCATCTATATGGTATATGGCTTGCAAGATGCGGGTTAATGAAATGAGACAGAACTTACGAGCGCGGATGGACAACTGTGATTCCCGTTGGAGCGACCACTGCTCCCTCAACTGCTCGATGGCAAACTTGCTATCTTCAACCTGCTGTTCGGCAGCCCTTCCCTGGTCCTCGACACCCTGGCGAAATCGACGCTTGATCCAATCTCCGAGATCTTTGCGCATCTCATGTCCGACAGAGGCGGCATGCCGGTCAAGTAGCCATATGCGGCGTTTTCTCTGCCAAAAACAGATTGGAAGGTACACATACAAGGAGAGAACACTTACTGATGCAGAACGTTCGATACCGATTAATCTGATGAGTCTGGACCATAAGCGCTCAGTACCTTCACCATCAGAAAGGCCTAGGCCCTCTGTCAAGCGGGGGTTATAGACGAGCTGACACGCCCACTCGTGGCCGTAAGCGTGCATCGCTGTAGTTGCAAATCGCAAGCGATGTATAACATCCGTACCAAGAATATCATGCTGCTACAACGTGAGAACGGCAGAAGGGTTTTCCTGATGAACTTACCTTGGACACAATCCGAGACGTGACACAACCAATGTCGTAGAATCCAACTACAGTTGCATTGGAAGGAATAAGCGTGAATAGGCGTCGTATAAGAGCCAGAGCATATTTTTGTTGTTCACCGGGGGTATCTATGTTTGCAAAGAAGAGCGGTATGTCATGGCGACAGATGAGCGCCATAACACCCGTATCATCGAAACAATCCATTGCAGCCTTTTTTTTCGATCCGTCAGCTGCCTCGTAGGACGTTTCACAAGAATCGATAGCCTCGTCGGGCACAGTCCTCCGATAGGCCCGAGCTGGCTTCTTGCGCTGCTTTTCGATGTGTTTCCCTAAAGTATCCACCTCCTCTTTCGGAAGAAAGTAAATTGGATCATAGAACGGAGGGCAATCTCCTGCAGATCGTCGGTGTCGATGGTGGAAGTTGCCGTCCATTGCGACATGAATATCGCCACCTTCAGCAAGCGACCGTCCAAATGCAATACCTCCGAAGCAAGCGGGACAGCGCTGGATGAGGATGGAAGCGCAAGTGGTGAACGACGGTTCTTGAGGTGGTGTCGTAGATTCAGTTCGGAGGCTGCTGTCAGACTCAGTTGTCGAGAGATTGCGGGACTTGTATGCACAGATACGATCGCGGCAAGATTGGATTGCGTTGTCCGTCTGTTTCTCCACTTCGACCTGTAAGACGTCAAACCACTGCACTGCAGCAGCCAAGCTATGACGAAATGGATCCTGCATAGCTTCTCCCTGTAGACCTTGAGTGGACTGCATTACAAAAACATAGCGTCACCTACCTTCTTGTTCACCACATAGAATCCTCGCCGTATATAGTGGGTGTGAAGGGCGGAAGCGAGAGCGTTGATTGCATCACACGAACGCTCAAATAGCGCTCGATAAAGGCCGAGCAAGTCGAGAGAGACGGCCAATCGAGGCTGCGATGGCGATGAGGGAAAGAGTCCGAAGTGAACAAGAACCTGGGGGAGGGTGGCGCATGCACAACTAGCTACAGCGATGGTCGCAAAACCTGTGATGTGGTTGAGCAAAGTGAACGTCAACAGGAGTCAAAATACTTACGGTCAAATAGAAGACATATGATATTTGTCGTTTTGTGGATGCATGCAGGCCTTGTGCAGAGTGTCAGGGTAGATGGAAGTGGATCGAGTGGTTTGCCTAGAGTACGCGCATGGTAACTTGAATATGCGGCAACCAAGGTTGGCAGGAGAGACCTCCAATACTGATACTGGCGCTCCATGGTTGCATCAGGATTGGTGCGCCGCGTGCGTTTTGTGGGTCGAACTTCAACAACGTCAGGAAAGGGGCCACTGGCAGGTTCAGTATCGTCTGTCCGAGTCTCGAGGTGGGGTGAAAAGTCCAAGTCGTCGTTGAACGTGATATTCTCATCATGGTTGGCCTCAATACTTGAATCAAAACTTGGTGCGATTTCAAGTTGCGCGTTAGCGATCACGGTGTTCCCTCCTTCACTGGCAAGCAGAGCTTGAAGTCGTTCCATAAGTTTCTGGTGCTCAGCCGCCTGACCGGGCACCACCACAACTTTCTCTGTGTGGTGTTTGTCTCGGGGTCGCTTGCGCGGGGACATGATGCAAGGTATAGCGAAAGGAAATTACGTACAAAATGAAAAAAAACGCACACAGAGAACTCGGAAAATTAGGCTAAGACCAATAACAGGCCGCCATCAAGAAGGTGGCGACACGCTCGCAAGCACTTTCTGAGAGGCATATTGGAGGATTTTAAGAGGAATACGAAGGTAGCAACAAGCTCACAAGGACTGCCTGCGAGGTACATTGGAGGTATTCGAGAGGAACACAAGTAATGCAGGAGGTCTGTTGGAAGCTCGAGCGAGGTCCCGGAGGAACCTGGAAAGCTCGAGAGAGGTCCTCGAGACGGTCTATTTTTAGAACCTCGTGAGGTTTAGCCTCAGAGGACGGACTTTTTGCTGACGACTTACCCACCTCTGAGGGTACTATAGGTACCGAGAATGTGTTACCTGAGGTGGGAAACACCGTGTGATATACTGAAATATACATTCTTGGGGAACTTGTTGTTGAGCTGCTCCAGCACGTCAGACATCCGCTTTGAAATCGCCTTGCAGAGTCTCGCCAGTGGATTTTGTTGTGCGGTCAAGGTGGTGCTGTAGTCGACATAAAGTTTCGCTGTTTCGGTCAGCTCTTTCGATCCATAAAACACGGGGAGGGACGACAGGAGGCTTTGAAGTGTTTCGAGGGCGGCCTCGGCGACGTCGGAGAGTGCTACAAGTCCCAGTCAGGAAATTGATCGACGAGAAAAAGGCATCATGAGACGTATGTGTCTTGC
>JBBPPC010000518.1:0-16684 GCA_038091775.1 Leccinum olivaceopallidum | reverse complement strand
GAATAGTATTGCCCAATTTGAGATGATTAACAATATTGCAAGTATGTGATATACTATGATAGAGTTTGTGAAGTTATGAAAATAAAAAAAATATTGATTAGATGGAATCAAAAGGATGAGTTTCCAAATTTCAACCATAATTTTAGCCTTTCAAAACATATGATTCTCAATAGTCTGAACACAAAAGAGAATGAAAAGAAAAACTACTTGAGGTAAGAACTAATCAATCACTACACCAAACTCATTAACTTGTCTCTCCATCAAACTCATCATCATCATGTCCACCATTCATTCTGAAGTTCATATTGAGTTTACAGTAGCCAGCCTTGATAGTATGGTACAAGGCTCACATGCCAGTCCTAGCAATTTCACAACACATTTGATCAAGATTGTATTCATGTAAGTCATTCTTTTCAAGCTCCTTGACATTGCAAAACTTGACCTATTTCACATGGTACAGATCACCTGAGAAATGAGGAAACTTAGCCTTGCCATGTATCTTGAACCTATCAAGGATACATCTGATCTATCAACACAATCAATATACATATATCAGTACTGGATTGGGGAGTGTGCTTTCATTCAAACCCAGGCAGACATGGATGAACAACTGGCATAGGCTGTTGTAAATGCACCCCAAATCTACACCGCTTTCTTGATTTTGTTTGACAATGCAACCCTCAACTTTCCGCTGGCTACCTGATTTTCTTTGAGCCCCAGCTCTCAATAGCAGCATTCAGACCAACTGGCATCAGTGATCAGCAGATTACCGGATTACACCTTGTGGTTGTCCACAAGATGACTGTTACGATCGTCTCGAGGATGCCCTATGTATCTCTTTTCCCTTTCGCTACTCTTTCTTCTTCACTTTCTCTTGTATTCACCTTGTACCATAGACCTCCAGCGGTTTCCCATCTCATTCCTTATTGCTGACGGTCTGCAATTCCCTATCTCTGATCCTATGTTTTCCTATCTCTGTTCTGAAGATTCCCTATCTCTTCTGACTCAAGATAACACCTTTGCCTTGTCATCTCTCAGTCATCGCTTACTGTATAATCTAGATCTCCGCAGCTTCTGACTCATTCCCTACTGCGGATGACTCCTCTCTTCCTTGCAATTCTATCACCTTCCAGATCGTAGTACTTAAACACCTCTCCTCATGTTTGTAAAACCCTAAGCTAGAGCTACTTGGAATATTACTAAGTCTCCTGCAAATCCCCTCGAGTCTTTCGCCTCATAGGTCCCTCTGAGTCTCTGCCCTCTCAGGCGTGTCCAGTTCTTAGTCTTCGAAGTGACGCGACTCCTAGTGAGTTCCTCCTCGAAAGAACACTTAGTCTGCCAGCTTCGCCAGGCATTATGCTTGCTCGGCCAATCCTTCGTCTCAGCCTTCACCTCCAAGTCTACATCCGACCCTACCTGGGCTAGGTGTAACAATGACTCGGGTTAACATCAAAATGGTCAACATCTTCATCTGTCTTTGCACAGAAGAGGGCAAATTTAACTTCAAGGTTGACAGAGAAAACCCACTTGCTGCACATGGGGTAAGTGTGTCGCTATTATCTAGAGTACTGGTATTGACAGAGAGACAGACATACACAAGTCAATCAATTACTTTTTACATGTGTTGTTATAAATCCATGATCATATTACACCATTGCATAGCAAGTATGTCAATGTGGTTAAACTCTTTTTAAATACAGAGATCATCAATCAGGCTTAGTTTCTTTTGAATAATCACTACACAGTCAACATCTTTATGAAGTAAAGAGATTGCAATGAGTTCCATTTGCACTGGTTTCAACCAGTTCTTGAGTACAGGATATTCATCCATGGCTTCTTTTGATCATATTGTCTCTCTTGCATGATATACATTCTTGAACAGTTGCTTTGGGGTGTTATGAGTGTTAGCAGAATGGAAAGAAACAGAAGTGACAGACAAGATTATAGTCATCTGGTGTAGACTGCCAGGTGGCTACTTGCAACAAGTTCACTAAGGCCATGTTCATTTGGGCCGAATACTCAGGTCAATATGATTTTAAAATTGCATAGAATATGCACCTGTTGAGGTAGGTGTTGAAAACTTGGAAAACAAACTCACTGCTTGCACTCCGAGTTCTGCAGAGAGTGGTATGATAGTAACAGATGTCTCTCGGAAACCAAAGGAAGACAATATGACAGAGGATCCAGATGACAACAGGTTGATTTGTGGCAAGGTTACAAAAAACATTTCTGTGATCTTCAGCTGGTTGGTAAGTGCTCCACATCACCTGTACGCTAGGCATGCACACCAAAGTTGCGGGATTGCTCGCTGAGATCCAGCAAAAATGGTGCTCCCTCAGCATCTGAGTCCAAACTGTTGAGTCTTGAGTTCTCTTCATTGCTGAGAGCTGCATCTCAATTGGTATTTGTGGCCCAAGACAGCTTGCAACTTGAGAGTCAGAACTTCTTGTTTAAGCCTCATGGCACTACAAGGGTGAGATTCAATGTGGTTAGAGTGATGTATTGTGGTTGGGATTTAGAGTTGGTATCTAATACATGTGTCACCAAAATTTTGTCATCTATGTGAGTAACAATGCAACTTGTAAGGTTTTCTGTCTTTGAATTTGTGTACAGCCACTCAGACATCCCAGAAGCCCCCCCTTACAGATTTGCAGCATGGTTGGGAGGGAGCCTGCAAACTCCCCTGATTCACAGCATGCTATCGGATTACATCTCTATCCACTTTGGATGGCTGGCTATCTCAGTCAAAACCACAATCAACACTACACTAGTTCTAGTTAAAGACAACCTTCATGCCCAGTGAGAACTCGCTCTGTTTGGGTATGTTCGGGCCTATCCGGATATGTTGTAGACCAGAATCCATATGATAGCAGGATTCGGCAGAAGCTCTGAATCAAACCAGAACCTAATTTTCTGTTCCAAACTGTCTGATCATGTGTAAATATGATAATCTTAAAAATGCATAAACAATTAGACTATGACATCCCCATTTGCCAGGGTAACACATGCTCAGACATTACCATGACTGCTGGTGTATGCAAATGATAGTGCCACCTGGATGCTACCAAATGCTACTATATGATTTCCGTTCGCTCCATCTTGTCCTCATGAAATGCTCAGGGATGCGTGGAGATGCTACAATCATATTTGCCATGCACTACTACATACTGGCAATTCTAGAGCTACTTCGGAAAGTGACAGTGATGAAAGCGAGCGACAACAAGAGTAAGAATGACAAGAGGGAGCGCAAGAACGATGAGAACAACCCCGAGAACGACCAAAGTGAGAATGATGAGAAAGAGCCCGAGAACAAGTCGGACCAAAGCAGTGAGAATGACAAGGGGAGTCCAAGAATGACGAGTCCGAGAACGAAGGGTGAGAACAACGAGGGAGCCCAAGAACCACGAATCCGAGAACGATGGAGAGCAGTGATGACAAAATGGAGAGCAAGGGTGATTGTCTGTTGGATGAAACTGTCAGTTAATGCATTATTCCACTGAATGTGTCATCGTTCCAGGCATTCTTTGTGATCTAAAATTTAAAGTACTAGTCAGTAAAGTCAGCTTATTAGATATATAGTAACTTACCAGCTCAGTGCATTCTGTCTTGAATGCCTATGAAATGGTCATCTCGAATGTTAATTTTGTCTATTTGTCATGCTTACTTACATCACGCTGATTGGCCAATAAAACCTTGAACCAATAATTACAATATTCTTCCGTTGTTCCATTCTCATTGGCCTGCCTGAGCCAGCGATGTGCACAGAGGTTGCTGAAAAACGACATGATTAATTGATCGCATGACGTGAACAACATACTCACTAGGCCATCTGGTTTTTCACCACCTGCATCTTCCAGCCTTTGGTCTTTTCTTCTGCGGCGCCAGTCTTTCCATTTCCATTGACTCAGCTCCTAGTGCTTCAGGTGACTTGGAGCTTTCTGTGGTTGGGATAGGAGGGATAGGGATGCGGGGGATGGTAATCTTCAATGTGGTCTTGCACAACATAGAACTATATAGATGAGTTAGTGGGAGTTAGATGGGTAACAGAGACTTACAGTAGATCGATGGAAATGCTCGACGACACAACTTCTACCGGTGCTTCCTTTGTCACATCACCTCCCAGGCCCTTGTCGATTGTTTCTTCAGCCGCTTTAGGTTCACCGAGATCCTCTGACATGACAGTAGTGACCTGAATAGTGTCATTCAAGTCGGAGTGTTCGTTGGAACACTCCACAGGCCCAGGTGGTGTGGTAGACTCCAAAGAAGGAGTCAGCACAAGTCCGGCGGAAATATTTGATGATGGTGGTGGTGGCAACTCCAAAGAACGAGTCGGCAGCACTGGTGCTGGCCCGGTGGGGACTTTAGATACCGGTGTGGGTGAGTCCGACTCCAATAAATGAGTTGGGACTGCCGGTGGTCCGGGAATCTTGAATGCTGGTGGTGGAGATGCTGACACACCACCACCAAACTTGAAGGGATCTGAGTCGACGTCAGTTTCTGATGAACTGGGAGTGGGGGAGTCAGTCAGTGACATGCTCGTCGAGCCAGCATCTGAGTCCGAGTTGACTGAAGACGATACAAAGTTAGTGTGTGCAACGAATTAGATATAGCTTACCTTTAATTTTTTTCTCTGTACGCTGGCCCGGGGTGTCCAAATCAGAGTATTTTCCCTTTCACTTGCCAGTACGAGGGGGTTTTTCTGCTTGAGTGGTCGCTGCTGAGTCGTCCTTGGTCTTGATAAGCTTGATGTCGACCCAGTTCCCAGTGCTGTTGGTGTTATTCTGTACCCATCCTGGATAGTCCAAGCTACAAAGCTCTTCGATCTTCCAGTTGTTTGCAGTGAGGGCCATAAAGTTGAATGATTTGTAGATAACTCCATGGACGTACTCTTTTGCCGATGCACTAGCCTGTCCCCACCTCTTTGGGGCATTTTCTTTCATGGCGAGGTCCTTCCAGGCACTCTTCAGCTTCTTCCATAGCACCTTGAGAGTCTGCACTGAGATCATAATGCCACTTTCATCCTCGAGGTAGGCCAGTTTCCAGCGATCATTTATACTGGCCTTGGCTGTAGTCGTCCATGTTACGTAATCTTCTTGGGTCCAGAAGGAGGCCTTAGGATACTGATCTCGACTTTTGACGGGTGAAGTTGGTGCTTGATCTGTACCATTCAGTCGAGTAGATAATTGGTTGAATAAGGATCTGTGCACAGTCAAAGGGTAATTAGTTAACAAGTCAAAAAAAGAAGAAACATACTTTAAAGTTGTGTCGCGCTCTGTTGCCGTCTTCAGTAGTTGACGCTTGAGCATTTGATAGTGCTCTTTGAGGATGGCATATTCATGTTGCATGTATGCACCCTGAAACGATAGTCGGTGAGAAAATATTGCACGATCGAGCACATACCTGGTTATTTACGTTCAGTGACTGTGAGAAAGATGTTGACATTGGTAAAAAAGGCTCTGACACTCGGTTAGGCACCGGTGCCTGCAATCTGGTGTACTCGTTTCCAGTGGAGAACGAGCTGAAATTGAAACTTGCGTCGCAATTCATTAGATTTTTGAAGGTAGTGGTAGTAAGGAGGTGGTACAAAGAAAACAGGAGAAAGAACGGATCAACAGACTCAAGGACAGGGGAAACTCCAACTCGGCAGTTTCTGTGATGACATTTTGAGGCTCGATCGATTGATCGACAAGCTAACCGAATATGTCATTCCAATCAATTCAACAACCCCCTGTTCTCGATATGTTGGGCGACATCATCTTGCTTGACATTGACAGTATTGTCCCTCCATGGGACATCTATGCCTTTTCACTCAATATCCAGGAACCTGGAGTAAAGGTGAGTTTTGTGCTGGTCTCATCACAGTACATCACAGATTCTAACAATAGCAAATCATTATTCGTGTGAAACAGCAACCAGTCAGGAAGGAAAACGCATGCGTTCTTTTTTCGTTAAGTATGGGGATTTTGATTGGAATTTCATAGTGAAACCCAAACAGAGCACTGCTGTGATGTTTCCACTAGTACGAAGCGTGTTTCTGGAAATGAAAAAAGTCACTGATAACAGTGATAAGTACATGTTTTTTCATTGGACAATCGTGTACTGACCATGTTCCTTGGTAGAGCAATTCAGACAGACTCGACTAACATTCCGCTCGAGGAAGTCTCCGAGTTAATCAAGCTGGAGACGGACTTGGAGGACCTCTCTATTGGTGAATCAGACGAATTTGCAACTTGAAGGTATTTCTTCTGCTATTGGCTAATACCCAAGTACTGACTTTGATTTCACTGGCATAGCTGCCCTGTTCTCCCCTGCAACCTCCTTATAAGCCGCTTGAGACTGAGCGCACAGCAAGGTGTCTCAAAATACATTGTGCACCCATTCGGGAACACGGCTATCGAAGAGCAGAGTCGTTCTAAGCGAGCTGCTGCTGCTGCTGCTGCTTTAGAAGAGCATTTTTCAAAATGCTTCTGTACTACTGGTATATAAATTTACCTACTCTGATTGCTTGTACTGGCAGTAGTAAACGAACACAATCTTATTGAAATGTATGACTCAAACTCGAATGCCTAGTACAATACAGATGGAAATGAACAATACTAATCCTCCTCAGGCTCGTTGTTATCGTGCACATCGTCTGCATGTAAACTGTAAGGAATACCAAGGTCTGAAACATCCAATCCAGGTTTTTCAACCATACAGAACAGCTCCTTCTCAACTCCAGATGGCATGCAGAACTTGTGAGGTATCATTGCGACGATGCTGCATATAGACTTCACCTTGACGACAATAATTGGGTCGAGTCGAGTCGAGGCAGCGACGACTTGAAAAGATGCTTTGAGGAGGTCGGCGTCCAGTTCGGAGTAAAGTTGGATGAAAGCGACAGCTTGAAAGTGTATACTGCCATCCGCGGATGTTTAGGAAGCTGGGTAAAAAATTATACTTCTGCAACTTGAAATCTGCCTTGGAACTGCAGCTGATTTGTATAACCATCATTAGAATACCATTGTGAACAAGATAATGAACTTGAATGTACCTTGATGTTTCAAGATATGCGCAGTTGGTTAGGTGACTTGAGGTATTTGTACCAAAGCGATCGTGCGATCTGGCCGTTGGGCAAACAGAGTTGTGCCCATCTGACAATATGCAGAACAGGATGGTTGGCAGGGAGGAAATGTTGGATAGCGGGAAGGTATTTGGGCTCGGGCAAGGAGAGTTGCCAGTCCCACTTGTGCAGTAAGACAAAACCGTCGCCGAGGTCCACCGAACTCTTTGGTAATGGCTTTGGCAGCTTGTTGAGCTTGAGCATAATGGAGAGTAAGGCATTGTCAAGAACGCCTTACTCTCCTCGCGAGTGATGTTTGTGTAGGGCCGTGAGGGCTGGTGCAACTCTTGGCCTAAATTACCTATTGTCCATTCCATTGTCCACTGTGCATAGCAAATTGGCGGGCCATTTTGAATTGCCTCCGAAACGAGATGGACAGTTTGGTGGACAGCAGGGTGGACAAAATGAATTCATGCCTGTTTGAGCTGGTAATAGATCACCTTGAATTCATATTCCCATGAGCACAGCAGGGGATGTGAATCTTGAAGCTGCTGGGATGTTATCTTGTGCTGAGACATAAGTTGGAAGCCCTGGACGAGCTTACAGAAGTTGGACCAATACTTTGTGGGAAGAAGAGAGTGGAGAAGGAATGGTGCATAACCGAACAAGTACAAATGGAATTCCCAGGTCTTGTATTGCGTATTAATCTTCTCAGCGATGTTGCGGGGTTTCCGATCAAACGATCCGGGAAGAAATTGACCGGCATTTGCAACAAGTTCACCATGCTTAGTCCACGTTGCTTGATCTCGTAGTACTGCCCAATCCCACATGGATTTGTCATCGCCAAGCCTGACATCAATTGAGCCGCGCCAGAGTGAAACGAATAGATCCAAAAGATTACCTGCGAGATGATGCATGATATCTGTAGTCATACAGAGTGGCACATCAAGTGAGCGGGAGGGTTGGAGGCTGAGGATTAGCGGAGGTTTTGTCAAGCCAGTCTCAGTCTTTGCTTTGTCCCATTGGCTTTGGTTTGGGACGGCAACGATTTGCTTCAAGTGTATAAAGTAGTCACTTGATCCCGGTGTAGTAGGCAATTCGAAGATGTCAATATTGTCATGGTCATTGGGACCCCGAGGGCGATCGCATGGACATAAGAGAGCAGGGTAATAATGTGACCCTTTGTGTTGACTGAGAATTCCAAAGTAAAGCTGACAGCCATTCTTTCCGCTATGGCCCACCATACCATCCCAGTACACAAGCCCAGGTCCATCGGCTGTGGTAAAAAGAAGGTAGAGATGGGAGATGTACTGTGTGTCGGTGAGGGCATCCCAGATAGCCAGCCCTTCACACTGTATTGCTGCTAGATGATAAAAGCTGGGAAAGAGGAAGGAGTTGACATTTTTAGGTTTGTGGGGTCCAGGAATGAAGCCGCTGGGCAAAACATTGAGTTTGTGGTATCAGATTTCAGGGGATAAGGTGACGATGATCCAAACGTAGATCCAACAGTCCAACTCTTTGCTGTCGTAAAGTTGTGCACTGTCCTTGAATGACACCATAAGGATGACATCGTGCTCCTTGATGTCACCATCAAGAATGGCCGTGAAGATGTCCCATCCAGCGGCTATGTCATCCAGAAGGGGAATGGTGCCTTCAGAATTGGCACCAGGCTGTCGGAGCTGTTCTAAGATCTCCTGGACACAAGTCCAGAGGTACTGCATGGAGTGCGCACTAGACTCGCTCCGAAATTGGAGAGCTGGAGTGGCTGTGGTAAACTGGAGGATTCTGTCACGAGCTGGGATGTCTGGATGGTGCAAAGGTCAAAAAGGCTGGTTTGCTGATGTGGATCTGGAGACCAAGAGGAATCGTCGTGAATTGTTGCGTGGGGATGCAAGTACCAGTCTGGATTATTATTGGTTAGATGAAGATAGTATGATCAATGTGACATAGTACATACCTGAAGGTGTTGTGGATCCCAACGAGACATATGACAGATATAACATTCTTCGAGATGTGTAAACGGTCCAGTAAAAGCATGGCACGAGTTGGGGCACATGTCGTATTGAATGGCCTCGACACCTGTGTGAATGGCTATCAACCGTTCAATCTTACGGTAGGACTGGATATCTTCAATGACGCCAGGTATGTGCTTGTAATTGGCTTTGAGTGATCGGACTACACAGTCATATAAATCTTGAGACACACGTTCAAGGGCTAGGTAGGTTGAGATAGAATGGTGGATACCCGGGCTGGAAATGTTGAGGGGAATACCTGGGGGGTTTCGAAGCCATTCAAGAGCCCCGTCGCTGAGTGAAGCAATTGGGTTGAAAATCAATGCATTTGCGAGGGTAGCAATGAATGCCATAGTGTCCATCATGGCTTTGAACTTGGCCAAGCCGAGGAGCTCTGTGATGTCAACTTGAGGCTGCCTCCTTCTTTGGTACACAATAGCACGTCCATCGGGTTGGTCCAGGGCCAGACTGGGCTCTCGAGGTGGGGAAGGAGACCTTGAATAACTCGGCAAAGGTTGATGAGGTGGAGGAGGTGAATGGCCCTCCAAGGGGGAAATGGAGGCCTGGGGGGAGAACGAGAATGAGAATGTAATGGACAAGGAGAGTGAGATGGCGATGGGATGTCCAGGTCCAAGTCTATGTCAACAGGGCTTGTCTGAAAGGTGATCAAATCCATCCTTCTGGGCTCCCCCAATCGACACATGCAGACACTTGTGACATCTGACCCTTTGTTTTCTTTTACAGGTCTTACTCTGGAGTGTGCGGTCTCTTCGTGAGTACCCCTCCAATCATCCTGGACTACCGGTATCACTCGCCACACTGTCTCTCCTGCCTCGTCTACGATATCCTTAGGATCTGTCATGGCATCCTGGGAAGAAGTCCAAGAACATTTCGAGACCAAGCTCAAACAATTCACCTCCGCTGCTAAGAAGGTCACGGTCGCCGATCCCGGACCATGGGATGGAGACCGGGCTAAGTTCAGATTATGGTTCGCTCACCTTAATCTGTTCACCATCACAAGGAAGGGTGACAAGAGGGACAAGGCAGCAATGCTTTGGTCTCAACTCAGTGGTAAAGCGGAGTCATATGCTCTATCGGAGATGGAGAAATATGCAGAAAAAGAAGAGTCTGAATACCCAGAGTGGACTGTTCTTTGCAAACAACTTAAGGAATATTTCCAGATCCAATGCTACATTCACGAGGCCTACCAGAAGCTACTCTGGCTTCAACAAGGATTGACTCCAGTCGATGAATTCATTCAAGACTGTGTCTGGTTGGCCAGCGATGCCAAGATCACAAAAGAAGAATCCTCCAGCTTGCTGAAGAAGGCGGTCTCATTCAAAATTTATAACTTCCATGAAAGACAATAAATCAGGTGTACTTAATTCCGATTCAAAAGAAAAAGAAAAAATTACTGCACGAATAATGAAGTTGTACAGAAATTCTCCAGACTTTGTTACTGCTTGTAGTTCTATTTATAAATCCCCTCCTTCCATTTCCTTCACCGGTCGAACCTCTCGAAACTGTTTTGAAGTTCGGACTACCCTCCGGATTATCAGCAGAGCCTCTTCAGTTGTCACGGACGAAAGCTTTGCTTGACTCCAGAGCAACCCACACTTTTATTGATTCTCATTTAGTTGACCAATATAAGTTTCCTGTAATACCCCTATCCTGGTCTATCTCTGTACAAAATGCCGATGGCACTCAAAACTCCAAAAAAAATATCTCAGTCTATGTTAATCTTTCTGTTTTGATTTGCGATTCTAAAAACACTTGGCATTCTTTTCCCGCTAGGACCTATGTTACTACTCTTTCTACTAATGCTCTTTTTCTTGGATTTGATTTTCTTTCTCTACATAATCTGTCCATTGATTGGAATGTTCCCTCACTGACCTTTGACAGGTGTCCGACCACATGTAATTTAATAACTACAATGGAATATAGAGAGTCCGTGAAGTCCGACCTGAAAGAGTCAGTACCGGCTACACCGTCGGCCCATAGAGACTTGACCAAGGAAAGATCAAAGGACTCAGTACCAGCTAGTCTGGTTGATTCCCGCAAGATAGAGGTTGTTGATGGTGTAAAAACTGGAAATCTCCAAGTGGATGAAATAAAAGATCTAAAAAACGAGATACCGGAGGAGTTCCATGACTTCCTCAATGTCTTTTTGGAGCAGGCCTCATTCCGTATGCCAGCGCGCAAGGTCTGGAACCATGCCATTGACTTGAAGCCGGACTTCGTTCCAAAGAAGGGCCGTATTATACCATTATTGGACTCTGAGACTTGGCAGGAAGTCCGGACTTTCCTCAACTTGGAGTTGAAGAAAGGCTACATCCGCCCTTCTAAGTTCCCGCAGACCTCTCTGGTCTTCTTCATTCCTAAGAAGGACGGAAAGAAATGGCTGGTAATGGACTATCGGTATTTAAACGAAGGAACCATAAAAAATAATTATCCACTACCGCTCATCCTGACACTGATTGATCAGCTTAAAGGAGCGGACATGTTCACCATGCCAGACTTGTGGTAGGGATATAACAATGTCCGGATGAAGGCCGGTGATGAGTGGAAAGGTGCTTTCGTTACACCGCTCGGAGCTTACAAACTGACGGTTATGTATTTCGGTTACACCAACGTGCTGTCCACATTCCAAGCAATGATGAACGACATATTTCATGACATGCACTGTAATGTAGCAAAATATCTCGATAATCTATGTATTTTTACTGGCGGTCTCTCTCGGGAAGAGCATGCCAAAATAGTCCGGGAAGTCCTTAAACGTCTCTGGGAGAATGATTTATTCGCGAAACTGTCTAAGTGTCATTTCTTTCAAAAGAAGGTGGATTACTTGGGTATGGTGGTATCTAAAGAGGGGGTCGACATGCAAGGAGACAAAACCAAGGCATCACGGACTGGCTGGTACCGAAGACCGTGAAGCAGGTTCAGTCCTTCCTCGGACTATGTAAACCTGGAAGGAACAGTCCTGGGTGTGGGCCGAAGATCAAGAGTGGGCGTTCTAAGCTTTGAAGCGAAAGTTCGAAGAAGCACTGCTATTGGCTTACCCCGATCAGGACAAGGAGATCCAGATAGAGACCGATGCATTGGACATCGCTACCGGAGCTGTGCTTTTGGTCTTGTGCAATGACGGACTATGGAGGCCAAGCACCTTTATCTCACATTCATTTATAGACTGGGAACTACCAATTCTCGGGCCGATGCCTTATCTCATAGACTGGATCACGGAGATGCGGTATCTAATTTAAACAAAAACATTACAGTACTTCCACCTCATGTATTCATTTAATAATGATGTTCATCTTTCTTCTTCTTTTCTTGATAAAATACAAAAGAAACAAAAAATACTAGTCTCAACGGACTACAGGACTACCAGTTAGATAACGATCTTTTATTAAATTCACAAAACAAAGTCTTTGTTCCTCCTTCTTTACGTACTTCCCTCATCACAATCTGCCATGACTCGCCAATCACTGGACACGGCGGTCAACAATGGACTATTCCACCTCCACAAGCTTTCTCAGTTTATCAGAATTTTGATGTCTTGAATGTGTGCATCTTCAGTAGAGTCTGCGGACCACTGCATAAAGATTTAGAGCGGCACATGTCAGAAACAACACCTTGTAATATAATTTGTCCATGAAACACAGCACTTGAGAGAGAGATTAGAAATCCATTAGCTGTTATGATTGTCTCCTAGACTCTCTATGTATCTCTTCTTCCTTTCACTCTTCTGCTTATCACTTTCACATTGTATTCTCCTTGTATCATAGATCTTGGGCGATTTCGTATCTTGTTCCACATCACTGATGATCTGCTTTCACCCTATCTTTGTTCCACTTTTCCCCTATCTTGATCCGATGTTCTGACTTGTGGTCTTGTGACGACATCATCTTGTCATCGCTTACTGTACTGATAGGTCATCCGCAGTTTCTGACTCATTCCTCATTGCGATGATGCATGCATTCCTTGTGATTCCATCGCCTTCCATGCCTGTAGTATTTAAGACTTCGCTACTTCATTTTGTAACACCTAAGCTAGAGCTACTTGAAATCCCACTTGAGTTCTCAGCCAACCTTGAGCCCCTTCGTCTCTTCGTCCCCTCAGCTCCTCTGCCCTCTTCGGGTATGTCCTTCAGTCTTAGTCTTAGTTGTCTTGCCAGGCGTTATGCTTGCTCGACTACATCCCCAGCCTTAGCTTCGTCCCACCTTCAAGTCTATAGCCGACCCTACCCGGACCAGCTGTAACATCAGCAACCAGATAGCAATGAGGAAATAGTTGGAAACTGAACCTGCAATAATGGCGACAACTTTGTGCATCTGCTGCAAAAGGCGTTCAGCATGACATTGTGTGAAGCAAACTGTTTCATCTCTCAAAAGTCTTTCAAGGGTCTTCAGAGCATCTGTGGTTGCTGCTTCTGAAACTTTGCACAAAGTGGATGCATAACGACATAGCTTGTTTGCAACTTTGTCTGAGTCATGTGTGGGCATGGTTTAGGTGGGGATGCGAAAACAAACATTGTAAGTTCATCGCTAACAAGACATCACGCGACAGAAACATAAAATTAATGATCAAATGCCAGAGGAAGTTTACTTCTGGAATTGGCATATCTTTTTCCACAACAATGCTTGAGAATTTGGAACAGGATGAGCTTGAATTATGGGCAAAGTGAAGGATTGCACATTCCATATACCCATGCACATAAAAACCCCAATTAGCCAATAGACCAAATGATGGAAGTGGGGTATTGTCAGGGGATGTACAAGTTGATCGCAGATCCCATTAATTTCCAGAATGTACTGATAGAGAGCCCAAAGAGGGTTTTTAAGGCTCTCTGAACTTTGAGGAACATGCCAGCATTGCATGTGTGGCTTGGCGGTCTCATGAGCATAATACAGAATGTGAAGAGCTTGACCATGCAGTGACTGCGACATCTAGTGCTTGATCTAGTGGTCATTTGGCACATTATAGATCAGAAGCTACATTACACCTATCCATGATTCAAGTCCTGAATAGCATGCACCACAAGGTTTGTTCAATGTCCTTGGGTCAAGAAGTCAAAAGGGGTGGGGGTGATTCAGAATGTAGGTCACTCAGAGCCTTGACAGTCTCCTTTGCAAGACCTATGTTTCAGAATGTAACATATCCAAGTTGAGAAAAAGAATAGTAAAGAAAGGCTTACCTACAATGTCCAGAAAATATCTGGCTTGAGCAGCAGACTCGACAGCCTGAGTGTGGGAGGGACCATAATGGTTTGGCACTTTACTGTGTTCTTCTTCCCACATGTCTCAATCACCTTCAATGTCCGTGAAAGACCACAAGGCATGGTGGTAGTGATGGTGGAGAGACTTGGAGTGCAATGTTGGCGGACTTTCCCAGGCCATCCTTGTTGATGTATAGTACAGAGAGACTGTCAGACAATGCCGAGAACAGTGGAGGTTCCATATGTGGTTTAGATGGAGAATGGCAGTGAAGTACATGAGTCAGAGTAATCAGCCGAGTAGGAATCTGCGGGATGGCTATATTTGGGGAGTGGCAGTGAAGCATGTGCGTTGCTAAGTGGGCAAGAAATGTGGAGGTAGGGGACTCCCATAAAGAATATATGGTAGATGTACAAGCAAGGGTTTATTGAGCTAATTACTGGCAGTAGAGGGATTGTGTAATAAAAAAGCTAACAGATTATTTATGCTTGGCTATTATGACAAGCTTATTAGATAATGATTATGTGAGGGTAAGGTAGATAATCCAAAGAATAGAATAAATTTTGACCCTTTTGGAAATTGTGCCAAGCTGCTGACACTAACTGAGAGGGATTTGAAATTGACTTCCCTTGAATAAACTTTAATTTGAAGAAGGGGTTGGCCCTCCCTGAATATATTATTTACCACAGAATATCATGCAACTTGACTATTTTTGGACACTCATGCCAACAACATTGCTTATGTCAGCATGACTCCACAGCTTGTCAACCTTCAAAACTCGTTGACCAATCATGCAGCTGAGTATGGTATAATGAGCCAGGCAATGGTGCATTATAGCTGATCACTGACAACAATGCCAGCTCATTCCATGCTTCAGTTGACCCAAAATTTAGCCATCTAGGATAATTCCACATAGTGCAGTGCAGAGTTGGTTCTCATTTGCCAGCAAGTTCACGGAAATTATTGTTGGCATTGTTTGTGACCCTTTGGTAAGTTAAAAAAAATGATATATATGACTGTTCAAGTGGCATTTACAGGTTTCAGGACCTCATCTAGCTACATCAATGTTTCAGACTGCCAACTGGCAATATGCAAGAACAGAGAGCATTGGAAGGGTTGATTGTTATGCAGGCAAGTAAAACACATAAATACAGGTCGATAGCTCTCGCCGTTGAGCTTGTCATTGACCCACCCACCATGCTCTTTCTTCTTTAGAAGTCATTGTGACCCATACACCACATTTTTTTATTTAGACATGTTTAACAGTTGTGAGACATTGCAGCCAGATGAGACTAATCTGGAAATACATTATGATGATGCTGGAAATCCATTTGTTCATGATGCGAATGGTAACTTGATTCCACACCCTTGCATTGGTAAGTTTCTTCTGTTTGAGTGGTCCACTGGGCTAATACTAGCTCCTGATTAGCATACTCCTCATTCTCTTTATCACACTTTGGATGGTCCTTCCCACAGTCCCACTCAATTTTTCCCAGCCAGATATGGAGGATCCTCAAATTATACTATTTAATTATCATGAACATCCAGGCAGGAACTTATGAAGGCACTGATTATCATGGACACTCTACAGTCTGCTAAGTATTTTTTATCTAATGAATAACAACCATCACAATAATGCTATGTTAGTCACCACAAGTAACTATCATCGAGATACTTAGCCTGTAGGAAGGGAAATGGCGGAGGTCCAGTGACTTGACGATGCTTACCGCAACACTGTTTTTCTAGCCATTATAATTACTGTCACCTTTCTACTACACCACGGAGGCTCGTCACAATCAAATACCGTAGATATGTCGCATTCAACCGAATATACGCCGCTGACTATCAGGATATTGTGTGCATTGGCCAATCGGTGGATAGCTGATGAGCCCAACAGCAAGATGCCGAATTGTGTTGATTGGCCGATCAGTGGATAGCTGATGAGCCCAACAGCAAGATACCGAATTGTGTGCATTGGCCGATCAGTGGATAGCTGATGAGCCCAACAGCAAGATGCCGAATTGTGTGCATTGGCTGATCGGTGGATAGCTGATGAGCCCAATGGCAAGGTGCCGAATTGTGTTGATTGGCCAATCAGTGGATAACTGATGAGCCCAACGGCAAGATGAAGGTGTACTCATTGGCCGATCAGTCATCTGCGGCATGCAGGAATGTGTAGCTGATCGGCTGATCGGCAACATGCCGAGTTGCAGTCACTGGCTGATCAGTCACATCCGCTATGCAGGAATATGTAGCTAATGGGCTTATCGGCACCATGCCGTGTTGCAGTTGTATGGGCCGCTCTGTGGATCGCCGATATTCTCACTCCATCGGCCGATGTTGGCTGGCCGGTCATTCACGGCAATTTGGCACATTGGCTAGCCGGTCATTTGCCGAAAAATCTACTGAATGGGGTC
>JBBPPC010000517.1:0-16733 GCA_038091775.1 Leccinum olivaceopallidum | reverse complement strand
ATGTGACTAGAAAAAAATCAAGATGACGCGGATAACTCCGGCTGAGTATACGTTTCAGCTTCAACGGTGCTTCGGCTAACTGTGGTTGCTACTTACTACTATGTAGCGCGCTTTGACGGGTTCGGAAGGCCGGCACCGAAAAGCTACAGGAGTGTTCAAACTCGCTTGCTTTGTCGTCCCAGAACAACAAGATCAACAACTTGCAGGGCTGATGGACCACAGCCAACGCGAACAATTGCCTTCGCTTCACTCCACTTTCGTGGTTTGCTCACCGTTTGCTTTGAGGGTTTGATGGCGGCACAGGTGAAGATAAAATCTTGGAGCCAGGAGTGCTTGAACTTTTCCACTTTCTTCGCCTCTCCCACCACCACCCCCACCCACACGGCCATTTGAGAGTCATGGGCAGAGTACGTTCTCTGATTATCCTCATCGGAACTTGATTGACCGCTTCACTGTAGAGGTTCTCTTGTGACTGGCCTAATTGCAGGTTCATCTGCACCAAGAAGTCAGAACTAACGAAGCATTCCGCTGAACATGTGCATGCGATTCCACGACGAGTGCCAACATTGACGGTCATTAACAGGTCGCACCGTTGGACGGAATGTGGCTTCACCACTCTACAACATTCCCCCGCTCTTTCAAGAGCGGTATCGAGCTATCCTCAATCATTTCACTCACCTCCTGCCCATTTATACGATGTCACATCTCCCCATGCATCCACAGAAGATCCCTTTTTAAACGCCTTTTCGAACGACCACCCTTCAGCAACTGGTACCCATTATGGCCGGGGATGGAATCACGAACGGTACGATCTCACCGCGAACTCGGCTGATGCAAGCTCTCTGGCTGTGTCGCAGAACAGTCATGGCTCTACAGCAATGCTTATTCAATCGCCCGTGTTCCAGGACAGCACGAACAATGTCGAAACCTATGCGCCACCCATGCTGCACCATGCTGCCATGCCCAATTCAGAATCGACTAGGTCGGGTCCTGTTGTGTCCTACAACAACAGCTCTTACTACAATCCAGAGTCGGCGAGTTCTTACAATTCCTTTCCGACATCCAACGAGCGTTCGACCTACTCACCCCCTGTTTGTGACGAGGCATTCGACAATCGCGCAGATATCCTTGGGCAGGGATCGGAGGATGTAAAGCCGAATCTCTCTTCGCAGCACGATTTCGTCAGTCGCTATGTTCCTGTTACCCTTCCATCACTCTACAACCACGCCACGGCATCGAGTCGCAACTCCTACATCCGGGCCACAAGCATTCATTCAACTCAAACGCTCCCCATATCGCGTTACAGTTCTTTGTCAGGCGCACTTGGGACCGAGTCGACCCGGTCGACTTCAGTCACGTCGTGCCATACGGTAGACTCTTCCCTTTCACCGGAATCATGGATGGACCGTTCACCTTCGCCCTCCGCTGAATCAGTACTTTGCGACAAAGACGCCTGTGCCGAACTGGTTACCCCCCACGACAATGTATCAAAGGACAATACATGCGCTAGCACCTTCGCAGTCGAGCCGATCGATATGAACGCATTGGACACTCGCGATGACAACTGTGCCAGTCGCGATGCTAGTGTCCCGGCGCCACCCTCCAGTTGCGTCCCACCGGTACCCCAAGACGTGCTCGACGACGACAACGACGGCGCAAGCGATCTAATCAAATACATGTCACCCTCCCTGTTGTTCCTTGAGACAGAGCTTCACGAAGATGAGATATTCTATCGGGGAACGGGTCGCGAGGGGTGTCTTTGTCCCAAGATGATGGTTAACGCAGGCATCGAGGGATGGGACAAGAGTGTCTTGGAGGAATTAACGCTGTCTTGTGTCTAGCCCGGAACACGCTGGAACATTCATTACCGTTAGATCATTTCAACTTGACCTCATCTCCTTTGTTTTTTTTTCTGCATTGAATTGGCTCATCTGTAGCGGTAGGTATTTTCATAGGTCAGTGGATTTCACGGATATATGTAGTGTCGTATGTAGTATCCGTGTCTCTATGTCTCTATATTCTTTATTCGTACCATGAATGCGCCCGCGATGCTAGCTGGAGCGACTGATTCACTGTTGCCAACACCAGGATTATAGTTAGTCGCGTCCGGCGAGTCTGCTTCTGCCGTTTGTTCAAACACGTCGGGACCTTACTGCATAAAAGGCAGGGATCTGTCGAAAGCAGCAAGCCCGGCACGGTCTGTGGACACTTTGGTCTCTTCGGTGTCGTGAACCTAAAACGATTACGAATGCCTGGGATTCGGATCCGACGGAAGGAGGGGAGGGAGAACAGAGCAATGGGCATGGACTTTGAGTGCCGCCGACACCAGGCCACAACGACGCATGCACGTCCATGTACATGCGTGTCTGGAGGGCGAAGGACGGAGACGAGGGCATATGAGGTGGCCAGGTGATGGCAAATGTGTGTGGGCTGTATGCGTTGGGAGGGCAAGGACGAGGATGAGCCAAATTAGCGGAAAATATCAGACCTGGTCACCTATCTACCGCTCCAGAAACGCAGTTTTTATCCTCCCAATGACCAGGCGGTTTCCCCAGACGGGAGACGTCGAAAAAACCAATACGAGCCTACAAGACTTCAGTGTCACCTGCAGCAGATGTCGATGGCAACGGATAAACCTGCTACAAGTCCTCCGAATGGAGGGATCTATGTGCAATGGAAAGCACTCACGCGAGAACAGAGAGAGGGGAAGTCGGCGTGAATGTATTAATGAATGGTGACTCGTGTTGAATGTCGAACTTTGAGAATTATACGTTCCGGCTACCCAGTTCAATGGTATTGGCATCCATGAGACGAGAACGCTGCGCGAAAACATCCCGCCAACGATTGGAAATGCAAACGTCAGCGCCAACGAACACCAATGCTACCGGGCGGAAATGCCAACACGACGGCACTATGTTGAAAGTATTTTCGCGAGGCGCCAGAGACAGACCTGATGGAAATGTTGGACATCCTAGCTCGCCGGCGGAAATAGCTGAAATGGCACGCTCATAGTCTGAGGCTGTAGTGTCACCCACGCTGCGTCATTGTCGTGTCTTGGTACCACGTCGGCGCATGGCGTCACGTCGTTGCGTCGTTGCTGCGGCAATGCTGCCTTGTCGCTCAGCGCTCAGCGCTCATAGTAGGTCGGCGTCGTCGTCGTCGCGTCGCATCATGGCACGCCGTCGCGGGGTCATCGCGTCGGCTCGCTGACGGTCAGGGCTGCAGCCACGGCGGCTGACAGCGATTGAGACTCCGCACTTGCCGTGGCACGCGTGCCGTACTCAGACCGCAGACTTGCCCCTACTGCGGCGCTGTACAGTACCCACGTGGTTCCTGTGCGGACGGTCTCCTGTTCGACTCCATCTCCCCTCCGAGTCCCACAGAATAGTATCTATTCATTGCCAATGTTTTCTTCGTCATTCAGGTGAGTCTCACATTGTTAGGTTCTAGGCTACTCGCTAAGACGACCGATCCTTTTTACCTAGGTCCCTTGTCAAAGGCCGTCCCCTGGTCGACCTGACAGATCAAATTGAACGGGATTCTGCCGTTCGGTTGACTGGTGGCGCATTCAGTGACGTTTACAAATGCAGGTCCGGGTCTTCGCCCTCGGTACTTTGCTTTGCTCTTGTTGGCCAATGCTATGCTGATCTCTTCTAGGTCGCCGTGAAGGTTCTCAGGTATTTTGAGTCTGAAGATGCAGAAGAGAACCAAAGGCAACTGAATCACACAAACAACCAGGTCGATTCGATTCCATGTACATTTCTTCGTTTGTTAATACTTGCTAGCAGATCCGTCGCGAACTGGGTCTTTTGAGAAGACTCGAGCATCCTAATCTTGTTCCACTGCTTGGTGTGACGACTATCTTTGGACCAATGCTCGGGGTGGTGTTTCCTTGGATGTCACACGGCACCTTGCACTCTTTTCTCGAGAACAAGACCTTCACACTACTCGAGAGACTGCAGCTGGTTAGTGATGATCCCTCTTTTTTCGACCCCACGATACCGAAGATATGCAGGTGCATGGCATCGGATCTGGCCTGGAATATCGTGCGTCTTCTGAAATCGCACTGTGATCCCACTTTTTTCTTATCGGATTGATGTCGTAGTTCATTTAAACGACGTGTTCCATGGAGACTTGCACAGTGTACGTCCATAATCATAATCACAGCTTTAGTTTGAAGTTTTCTCACATTTTATCAGGGGAATGTCCTCATCGACGACGATCAAGTACCGCGAATCAGCGATTTCGGATTGGCATGCACGATCGAGAAATTGCAGCCTGGACTGACATACTTGCAACGATTGTCGAATTCGAGCAAACCAGGAGCGGTGAAATGGGCAGCACCCGAGCGGCTCGATGGAAGCAAACCACACCCGTCGGGGGACATTTATTCGTTTGGATGCATCATGTTCGAGGTAATGTGACATTTCCTGGTGTCCTAACAGCCACCAGACCAACTTCTCGGGCAGGTGTTATCCGGCGAGGTGCCATGGAAGGAAAAGACGGACTGCATGGTGATCGCTCTGAAGCTGACAACACATGAATTGCCCTCTCGTCCGGAGCGTGGTAGAATTCGAAACGAGCATTGGAAACTGATGGTGCGGTGCTGGTCAGCGCGCCCACAGCAACGCCCCGGGGCAGGCGAGGTCGTAGTAGCGGTGCATACGTTTTTCTCACAGAAGCAGGACGTCGACGGGCGTGATCGGGATATCCCCGAATTTCATTTTTTTTTTTTTTTTCCTGAGTCATCGACTTGAAACAGAATCCAGTATGCTGCGAGCCGAGAAGCTCCAAAAGGGTAGCGCCCCCCAACATGGCGAACCCAGCGAAGAGGTTGACGATGATAACAGCTAACGACGCCCACAAATGAACGGTGGACACGAACAAACACACAAGCATTGTTAGATATATGTACTAGATACACGCCACCATGGTCTGAGTGAAATTCACACTTACAGGCAAGGTACAGGCAACACTATCGAGTACATAATATGCCAACACGAATTCACGCCAACTCGGTTTGTCTTTGTATCGGGTACCTTGAGCAGACTCGCACATGTAAAAACCACTGGCAGTGGACCGGGTCCGTGCAATCTCGCAGGCCCTAAGTTGCGTTTGGTGCACACTTTTTTTTTTCCTTCGATCGTCAACTCGTTATTCCCGTTATTCCTGTTACTCTTGTTCAAGTTCCTCCCCGGGCCATTCCCCCTTTTAGTTACAACTTAGTTACAACCTACTACATCTTGTCTACATGCCCAATGAAAAGTCTTTGTTTGTCCCGGCGGCCCCACTGACAGGCCCTATGCACGCGCACTCCGACTCCCCTTCGACCTTCATTGAAGGACTCGGAACTTGAACATACCTGCGCCACTGTCGGCCTCGACTTGTTCGAATACGTGTCGTCGCAGACGACTTAATAGGCGGCCCACGTGCATGAGCGTCGATCTTCCGGACAAAGACGTCAGATAAGTATGATGCGCCGAACCGAAGGATGTCCGATGATTTAAGCTGGCGCCCGCTCGAATCTATCCATGTGTAAGTGTGTCGCCCCCTTACTGAGGCGGTTGTTTGTCACGGGGCCATAGTGCATGCATCACCCCCTGGTCTGCATCCTGCAGCATATGATGAAAGTAGAATGATGGGATAGTAATGAATCAATGAAAGGCATTGTTCTCAAGCCGTAGCTGACACCTAAGACAGAATCCCTGCGTTCCAAGCAGCGAGCAGAATGTCGTAGTTGAATAACATCCTGGCAGACTTGGCAAGCTTCAGCTACAGCGACTAGATCAGGCAGTGTACTGATAGTTTGGGAAGTCGTATTGCACACAGTCTTTGAACGTCGCTCTGTGTGCTACAAGGAGTGGCAGGGCGGAGCACAAAGCGCTCTCCGGCCTGACCCGGGAGCCCGAGTTGCCGGGTATGAGTGACCGACGATGCAGATGATGGTGCATGCAGGCCATGCACGTTTGGCGGAGTGGGGATGGCGAAGATGAGGGTTTGGGGCCGTGAGCGTTGAGAGAGCGAGGCGAGGAAAAGGACAAGGGCATGCACGGGCGTGCCAGTGCATGTGGCGCGTCATGCAAAGCGAGTGTGAATGGTTGGGAGGGAAAGGGCACGCGAGGGCATCCGTCCATGCGTGTGCATGCGCAGCGGGCGAGGTGAGGGCGAACTAGGGCGGGCAGGAGCGCAAGGGCAGGCCATGTACATGCGTGTCTGGAGGGCGAAGGACGGAGACGAGGGCACATGATGTGGCCAGGTGATGGCAAAGGTGTGGGCTATGTGCGTTTGGAGGGCAAGGACGAGGATGAGCCAAATATGACGAGTTAGCAGGAAATATCAAACCTGGTCACCTATCCTCCGCTCCAGAAACGCAGTTTTCATCCTCCCAATGACCAGGCGGTTTCCCCAGACGGGAGACGTCGAAAAAAACCGATACGAGCCTACAAGACTTCAGTGTCACCTGCAGCAGATGCCGATGGCAACGGATAAATCTGCTACAGGTCCTCCGAATGGAGGAATCTATGTGCAATGGAAAGCACTCACGCGAGAACAGAGAGGGGAAGTCGGCGTGAATGAATGGTGACTCGTGTTGAACGTCGAAATTTGAGAATTATACAATTTGGCATCCATGAGACGAGAACGCTGTGCGCAAACATCCCGCCAACGGTTGGAAGTGCAAACGCCAGCGCCAACGAACACCAATGCCAACACGACGGCACTATGTTGAAAGTATTGTCCGCGATTACGTGACACATTCAAATCGTCCGTTACTTATGTAATTGGGAACAATCCGATCAATTGTGAAATTTTGGTAAAGTCACCCCAAAAAAAAAAAAGGATTTGAAATTCGGGGATATCCCGATCACGCCAGTCAACGTCCTGCTTCTGTGAGAGAAACGTGTGCACCGCTAATACGACCTCGCCTGCCCCGGGGCGTTGCTGTGGGCGCGCTGACCAGCACCGCACCATCAGTTTCCAATGCTCGTTTCGAATTCTACCACGCTCCGGACGAGAGGGCAATTCATGCCTCATCAGCTTCAGAGCGATCACCTTGCAGTCCGTCTTTTCCTTCCATGGCACCTCGCCGGATAACACCTGCTCGAGAAGTTGGTCTGGTGGCTGTTAGGACACAAGGAAACGTCACATTACCTCGAACATGATGCACCCAAACGAATAAATGTCCCCCGACGGGTGTGGCTTACTTCCATCGAGCCGCTCGGGTGCTGCCCATTTCACTGCTCCTGGTTTGCTCGAGTTCGACAATCGTTGCAAGTATGTCAGTCCAGGCTGCAATTTCTCGATCGTGCATGCCAATCCGAAATCGCTGATTCGCGGTATTTGATCTTCGTCGATGAGGACATTCTCCTGGTAAAATGTGAGAAAACTTCGAACTAAAGCTGTGGTTGTGGATGTACACTGTGCAAGTCTCCGTGGAACACGTCGTTTGAATGAACTACGACATCAGTCCGATAAGGAAAAAGGTGGGTTCACAGCGCGACTTCAGAAGACGCACGATATTCCAGGCCAGATCCGATGCAATGCACCTGCATATCTTCAGTATCGTGGGGTCGAAAAAAGAGGGGATCATGACTAACCAACTGCAGTCTCTCGACTAGAGTGAAGGTCTTGTTCTCGAGAAAAGAGTGCAAGGTGCCGTGTGACATCCAAGGAAACACCATCCCGAGCATTGGTCCAAAGATAGTCGTCACACCGAGCAGTGGAACAAGATTAGGATGTTCGAGTCTTCTCAAAAGACCGAGTTCGCGACGGATCTGCTAGCAAGTATTAACAAACGAAGATATGTACATGGAATCGAATCGACCTGGTTGTTCGTGTGATTCAGTCGCCTCTGGTTCTCTTCTGCATCTTCAGACTCAAAATACCTGAGAACCTTCACGGCGACCTAGAAGAGATCAGCATAGCATTGGCCAACAAGAGCAAAGCAAAGTACCGAGGGCGAAGACCCGGTCCTGCATTTGTAAACGTCACTGAATGCGCCACCAGTTAACCGAACGGCAGAATCCCGTTCAATTCGATCTGTCAGGTCGACCAGGGGACGGCCTTTGACAAGGGACCTAGGTAAAAAGGATTGGTCGAATTGGTGAGTGGCCTAGAAGGTAACAATGTGAGACTCACCTGAATGATGAAGAAGACATTGGCAATGATTGGATACTATTCTTTGGGACTCGGAGGGGAGATTCGCCACACCCATGATTCCCCGGGCCACGCAACGGTCCAGGCTCCCACGAACGGTCCCGACCGTTTTGGACCGTTTTGGGAGCGCACAGTGCTGCATGAACGACCCCTGATTCCTGAAAATCCAGTGACGCTGACAAGTCTTGTGCGATGTAAGTGCATTTGAACGTCTGCCTACCTCCCTCCCTTCAGCTGCGCGTACATAATGAACGACGCCGATAATGGCGTCCGTTTCACTCGGGTGTACACGGAGGGGCATAGCATTAGATTCAGGTGCGCCTGTAAGTCAAATATCATGAGTACACAAGTTACCTGGCGGAAATCGATTCCCCAATGATCGCAAAGTTTACTTCAATCCGAACAGACCCAATTGGTGTCATGCAACTTACACGGAATCGATATGTTAAGCCTCTAGATAACCTGATCAAAGTGATGCAACCACCTGGTAAGGTCGAACTTGGGCGCGGGTGTCTCTGACTCGGATGAAGCGATCATGATGCTGCTCGGAGATGAAAACCGCGTGGTCATCTTCCAGAAACAAACCCGACATCGCCAGTGGCATCAGATGCGCCTTGCTGTAACTATCGTCGGCAGGATCAAGAACGGACTCATACGAGTCGATGGAACGAGTCAGTGCGAAGATAACCTGATCCTCGAACGTAATCGATATCTGACAGATGAAGGGAGTGGAAAGGTAGTCGACGTGTATGAACGGCTACGGAAGACTGTCTTGTGTGTGAAGGGTGCATGGATGAGTGTGCTTCGCAAGAAGGCTATCTTTCGTCATGCCTCTCAGGCTCTCCCATGCAGGTTCTGACGACTCACGAGTAGAGCTATGTAGGACTCGGAGTCAGATGGGTTGCGTATACCACCGATGTTATCAACACGCTTGGGAAAGGCATCCTATACTAGGAACGAGATTGGAATACGAGAAGGGTAGAAGACGGATACGAGGGAGTAGAAGTAAGTAGAGGGTACAGCGAGTAGACGATACAGGATACGAGTAGGTGGTGTATGGAACTAGGTAGATGGGTAGATGCAATACACGTAGAGAACCTAGATATCAGTCTGTGAATGGCATGGATGTCAGTATGCAGGCATAGGGGGGAAGTAGATCTATGGAAAGTGATGGAGTATACAGGAGTCGGTATGGATGTACTCAGGTCCCGACAGGTCAACAAGGATCCTATGGAGATCAATGGAGAACACTACAGTTACATGCGTCTATTTCAGGTCACACCGGTAGGCAAATTGTCTATTGATTCTGCCATTTACTATGCATACAAACTTGCATCTTTTCCCGCTTGTCATTTCTCACTGGGGCTCAGGCTTGAGACTGACCCGACGATAGCTGGAAATCTCGAAGACGGTCGCGCGGAGAACTCGGAGCGCTGAGTATAGGTTTCCGCAATGTGCCTCCGGCTAACTGTGGTTGCGGGCCCTGGTGGTTCGGGCCCTAGTGGTTCGGGCCCTGGTGGTTCGGAAGGCCGGCACGGAAAAGCTGATTGTTCGAACCGCGTGGCGTGACGTGATGCACCGCCACACAGCACCTTTTCAGATTAACAGTCAGTGGATCCCCGGGCGAGTCGGGACCAACAAGTTCAACAACTTGCTGCAGCGGCCAAGGCCGAAGTCAAAGCGAACAATTGCCTTCGCTTCACTTTCGTGGGTGCATGTTCACATCAATTTCTTCTCACCACACCTGTCTATCAAGTCCAAATGTGAACATCTGTCTGGATACTTCCGCGAGCGCTTGGTCGGTATCTCCACAGTCTGGATGTGGTACATCCCCCTTCCATTGTAACTTGGCAAAGCGTGATACTAGGGACGCGGCATTCGAAATTTACCACCGTTTGCTTTGAGCGCTAGATGCCGGCACGCGTAGATGAAGATAAAATCTGGGAGGTAGGAGTGCTTGAGCTTTCCACTTTCTTCGCCTCTCCCACCACCACCACCAACAACTCTGCCATCTGAGAATCATGGCCAAAGTACGTTCTCTGATTAGCCTCATCTGAACTCTGATTGACCGCTTCACTCTAGACTTTCTCTTGTGACTTGCCTGGCTGCAATTTCGTCTGTACCAAGCAATCAGACCTCAAGAAGCACATGGTTGGACATACGAACCCTGGACAGTACGTCAGAATGTTGCTGTCCACGACGAGTGCCACAATTTACGGTCATCGATAGGTTGAAACATTGCGATGAATGTGACTTCGAAACTCTAGTTTGGAGGAATCTCCGGGAGCACAAAAACAAGCAGTAAGACCACCATACCGTTTCCGCTATGCGACAATATACTTACCTCCTCGCCTCCGTCCTATCCAGCGCCAATTCACGACCGCTCAAATGTGATCAAATCGTCGACGGCAAACCGTGCGATTTCACTTCCAATGGTGCCTCTCTTCTCTGCAGACACCGCAAAGTCAAACATCAAATCACTGGATCAGGTCATAAAGGCAATCGGAAGCCTAGAGCCGTCCGTTCACAGGTGGATACTCAGGCGGGAGTATCGGACGAACATACGTTCCCCGCTGCTCCTTCAACGAGCTCAACTCCTGCCCGTGAATATGGTGCCACCTCTATGGCGCCTCCATCGACAGAACATCCCTTTCCAAACAACCACCCTTCAGCACCTAGTACTTATCATGGCCAGGGATGGAACCACGAATCGTACGATATCAGCGGAAACTCGGCTGGTACGAGCTCTCTGGCTGTATCGCAGAACAGTCTTGCCTCTGCAGTTCCCACTATGTCCTCGCCCGTGCTCCAGTACAGCACGAACAATAGAGTCCCTACGAGCAACGTCGCAGCCTATCCGCCACCCACAATTGCTACTGGTTGGGGTCCTGTCGTGACCTTCAACAACAATTCACAGTCTGCGAGTTCATACAATGCCCCTACTACATCCAACGCGTTTTCGAACTCCACACTGGCACTCCCTGTTGGTGGCTCGGCATCCAATAATCGTGCAGATACTCTTGCGCAGGGATCGGGATCGGCGAATGTGATGCCGGATCTCTCTTCGCAGCACAATTCCTTTGGTCGGTATGGTGTTCCTGCTCCTCTCCCATTACTCCACAACCAGGCCACGGGGTCGATTCGCAACCCATTCTTCAGCCGTGCCACAAGGATTCATCCAACTCAGCCATACCCCAGATCGCTCCACAGTTCTTTGTTGGCAGGCGCACTCAGGACCGAGTCGACCCGGTCGACTTCAGTCACGCCTTGCCTGACGGAAGACTCTTCCCTTTCGCCGGAATCATGCATGAATCCCTCACTTTCGCCCTCCGCCGAACCGGTTACTCCCCACGACGATGGGGAAATGGTCAATGCGGGTATCGAGAGATGGAACAAGAGTGTCTTGGATAAATGATCCTTGTCTTGTGCCTCACCTGGAACACGGCGCTCGGAAGACTTGAAGTTACTGTTATATCAATTACTTAAACGTGGACTCATTTCTCTCTCTCTCTGTTTTTTTTTGTTATTCTGCATTGGATTGACTCGTCATCTGTATACCAGGCATTTTCATTATAGGTAAGTAGATCTCAGGAGTATATGTAGTGACGGTCATATGTAGTATGCATCTCTCTATGTCGATAGGTACTTTACGGAAAAAAACATTATGTTCTCCACTCGTATCATGGATGCGCGCGAAGTTCTCCTTTCTACACTTTGAGGCACTAAGCCTGCTAGCAGTACTTGTTTCGCGGATTACTAACGGTATTATCTTCGATCGAGGCGATGCGATCGACCGAACGCCCTTCTTTCTCATCACGAGTCACGGCTTGTATACGACACCTCATGGACACGTGCTCGCACTCGAAGTTACGTGTGAGTACGAGTCGTTGAATCAGAATTTTGATTGTTTATTCGTTCCAGAGGGGATACATTTGGCTTGTGATACAGCGGAGATGCGTGACGACGTACAAGATAACAAATGATACGGAGAGGGAAAAATGATACAAGGATCGTGGTTAGAGATTAAATAATTAAACAAGGATATGAAACCAGCAAGCGATGCAGGATGACCAGCTCAAGCATCGAGCCGGTAGCACTCCCCAGGATGCTCTAACGCGGATTGATACCAGACGCCAGCTTCGACCATCCATTCGGGACACAGATATCCCTCCCGACCAGTCTGCAAGTCACCTGCTAGCTGGAGCGAGTCCGGCGAGTCTGCTTCTGCCGTTTGTTCGAAGACGTCGGAACCTTACTGCAAAGCAAAAGGTAGGAAACTGTCGAACGCCGGGAGCTCTGCACGATCTGTAAGTATTTTGGTCTCGTCGGCGTTGCGAACTTGAGACGACTACGAATGCTGCACGGTGCCTCCTTTCTTCTGCTTCTGTGGCAGCAGAAGTGGACGTGTCACGTATGTAAAGATTTCAGGCTTCTGGGACACGCCTGGCTGCGGCTTGTATCCGTGCCCACTTCTACGATGTTTCGTCAGCGCAGAGGGGTCGTTCGTTCTGTAAGTGCAGCGCTCTTCCCGGTGTTCGATAGATTTGCTGCGAGGGGTTTACTTACTGTGTCGCGATGTGGCCATATTTGAGATTGGTTGGATTCATGGTGTAGAAGCGACCGTGCGGGTAGTCAAGTATACTAAAGAAAGTCGTCAAGTTCAGCTCTTGGCCATAGCACCATGATACTCGAACGCACCTGGGTGATCGTGGGTTTTTATTTTTTATTTTTTAAAATCAATTTCTGTCCTATTGTGGAGCGTGAGAGCTCTATGGAGGACAAACTAACTAAGCTAAGGGCCCCTGCCTTTCTGCAGCTCCGCCTGTGCGAATGCCCCGAGGTGGGCGTGACCCACTCGGTCCGCCGTTCCTGCCGGCCGTTTTAGACGCCTCAGTCGCAGTGCTCTGAAGAGACGTGTCGAAAGTGAGATTTCTTCGATGCGATGGTGTGAATGACAGGTACGTGGGCCCGAAGGCCTGTCGTACATAGGGAGTGATCGTGGGTTGCTTCGTGCTTCCTCGGTGCGCTTTCTCGCTCGAAGATCATCCCATCCACTGTAGGGGCAGATGAAGATTAAATAGCTAAGTTCCGCATTTGATGTGATGAATGGAGAATGTACCTTCCGATTTCTAATCTTGTCATGTAGGTGGACTTGAAATACAGGTGAGCAGGTGCGCAAAGGAAGATGACCAGATTCACGGAGGATTGAGGAGTAGAGGGCACGACCTACTGGATTTTATGAGTACTGTCGTCGAAGCTGTGGTGTATTTCAGAGCTCATTCACATATACAAAGCACAATCGGCTACATTGACATGTAAGAATATACGTGACATGCGCAGGGGATGTCATGTTCTGGAAGAACGTACGCTTGAGATCCATCCAAATCACCACCGGAGAGATGGTGATAAAATAACATCGAACATCTGAACACACCTCCCGGGTTCGGTGTTCACTGAGAGATTACCCCTTGAATTGGCCCGACATGTAAGTGTGGCTTGGGACTGACCCGACGGTGGCTGGGAATCTCGACAGGTGCTAGAAAAAAGAGATCAAGACGGTCGCGCGGAGAACTCCGCTGAGTATAGGTCTCCGCAATGTGCCTCCGGCTAACTGTGGTTGCGGGCCCTGGTGGTTCCGGCCCTGGTTCGGAAGGCCGGCACGGAAAAGCTGATTGTTCGAACCGCGTGGCGTGACGTGATGCACCGCCACACAGCACCTTTTCAGATTAACAGTCAGTCACGGTGGATCCCCGGGCGAGTCGGGACCAACAAGTTCAACAACTTGCTGCAGCGGCCAAGGCCGAAGCCAAAGCGAACAATTGCCTTCGCTCCACTTTCGTGGGTGCATGTTCACATCAATTTTTTCTCACCACACCTGTCTATCAAGTCCAAATGTGAATATCTGTCTGGATACTTCCGCGAGCGCTTGCTCGGCATCTCCACAGTCTGGATGTGATACATCCCCCTCCCATTGTAACATGGCAAAGCGTGATACTAGGGACGCGGGATCCGAAATTTACCACCGTTTGCTTTGGGCGCTAGATGCCGGCACGCGTAGATGAAGATAAAATCTGGGAGGTAGGAGTGCTTGAGCTTTCCACTTTCTTCGCCTCTCCCACCACCACCACCACCACCACACACTCTGCCATCTGAGAATCATGGCCAAAGTACGTTTTCTGATTATCCTCATCTGAACTCTGATTGACCGCTTCACTCTAGACTTTCTCTTGTGACTTGCCTGGCTGCAATTTCGTCTGTATGAAGCAATCAGACCTTAAGAAGCACATAGTTGGACATACGAACCCTGGAAGGTACGTCAGAATGTTGCTGTCCACGACAAGTGCCACAATTCACGGTCATCGATAGGTTGAAACATTGCGATGAATGTGACTTCAAAACTCTAGACCGGAGGAATCTCCAGGAGCACAAAAACAAGCAGTGAGACCACCATAATGTTTCCGCTATGCGACAATATACTTACCTCCTCGCCTCCGTCCTATCCAGCGCCGATTCACGACCGCACAAATGTGATCAAATCGTCGACGGCAAACCGTGCGATTTCACATCGAATGGTGCCTCTCTTCTCTGCAGACACCGCAAAGTCAAACATCAAATCACTGGATCAGGTCATAAAGGCAAACGGAAGCCTAGAACCGTCCGTTCACAGGTGGATACTCAGGCTGGAGTATCGGACGAACATATGTCCCCCGCTGCTCCTTCAACGAGCTCAACTCCTGCCCGTGAATATGGTGCCACCTCTCTGGCGCCTCCATCGACAGAAAATCCCTTTCCAAACAACCACCCTTCAGCACCTGGTACTTATCATGGCCAGGGATGGAACCACGAATCGTACAATCTCACAGGGAACTCGGCTGGTACGGGCTCTCTGGCTGTATCGCAGAACAGTCAGGCCTTTTCAGTGCCTACTATTTCATCGCCCGTGCCCCAGTACAGCACGAACAATAGAGTCCCTACGAGCAACGTCGCAGCCTATCCGCCACCCACATCTGCTACTGGTTGGGGTCCTGTCGTGACCTTCAACAACAATTCACAGTCTGCGAGTTCATACAATGCCCCTCCTACATCCAACGCGTTTTCGAACTCCACACTGGCACTACCTGTTCGTGGCTCGGCATCCAATAATCGCGCAGATACTCTTGCGCAGGGATCGGGATCGGCGAATGTGATGCCGGATCTCTCTTCGCAGCACAATTCCTTTGGTCGCTATGGTGTTCCTGCTCCCCTCCAATTACTCCACAACCAGGCCACGGGGTCGATTCGCAACCCATTCTTCAGCCGTGCCACAAGGATTCATCCAAATCAGACATACCTCGAATCGCTTCGCAGTTCTTTGTTGGCAGGCGCGGCCAGGACCGAGTCGACCCGGTCGACTTCAGTCACGCCGTGCCTCACGGAAGACTCTTCCCTTTCGCCGGAATCATGCATGGACCCCTCACTTTCGCCCTCCGCCGAACCAGTACCTTGCGACCAAAACGCCTGTGCCGAACCGGTTACCCCTCACGACGATGAATCAACGGACATACCCCAGTACAGCACGAACCATACAGTCCCTACGAGCAACGTCGCAGCCCATCCGCCACCCATATTTGCTACTGGTTGGGGTCCTGTCGTGTCCTTCAACAACAATTCACAGTCTGCGAGTTCATACAATGCCCCTGCTACATCCAACGCGTTTTCTAACTCCACACTGGCACTCCCTGTTCGTGGCTCGGCATCCAATAATCGCGCAGATACTCTTGCGCAGGGATTGGGATCGGCGAATGTGATGCCGGATCTCTCTTCGCAGCACAATTCCTTTGGTCGCTATGGTGTTCCTGCTCCCCTCCCATCACTCCACAACCAGGCCACGGGGTCGATTCGTAACCCATTCTTCAGCCGTGCCACAAGGATTCATCCGAGTCAGACATACCTCGGATCGCTTCGCAGTTCTTTGTTGGCAGGGGCACTCAGGACCGAGTCGACCCGGTCGACTTCAGTCACGCCATGCCTCACGGAAGACTCTTCCCTTTCGCCGGAATCATGCATAGACCCCTCACTTTCGCCCTCCGCCGATCCAGTACCTTGCGACCAAAACGCCCGTGCCGAACCGGTTACCCCCCACGACGATGGATCAACGGACAATAGACACGCTAGCACCTTCGCAGTCGAGCCGATCGATGTGGACGCATTGGACACTCCGGATGACGGCTATGCCAGTCGCAATGATGAGGTTACTCTCCCGGCGCCACCCTCCAGTTGCGTCCCACCCGTACCTCAAGAGGTGCTCGACGTCGACGACGGCACAAGCGATCTAAACGAATATATGTTACCCACCCCGACGTCGTTCCTGGAGACAGAGCTTCTCGAAGATGACATATTCAACTACGAGGGATGTCTTTGTCCCGACTCGGAGATGGTCAATGCGGGTATCGAGGGATGGGACAAGAGTGTCTTGGATGAATGATCCTTGTCTTGTGCCTCACCTGGAACACGGCGCTTGGAAGACTTGAAGTTACTGTCATATCAATTACTTAAACGTGGACTCATTTCTCTCTCTCTCCCTCTCTCTTTTTGTTTTG
>JBBPPC010000516.1:0-16748 GCA_038091775.1 Leccinum olivaceopallidum | reverse complement strand
ATCACTATTTCACACATCCATCTCTCGCTTGCATACATCAGTGAGAAACATCACCTTCCTTCAATGAATCTATAATGTCTTTTCAAAAATGGTACATAGTACTTGCAGATCTCAGTAGGTGCTTAATAAATACCTCGTGATGTTTGGCTTGAATACTCTGGAAGAAAAGATGTGATGTGGAAGGTACAGATCAATGAATTACCAGGTATGCTATCGATGTTCAGTCAAATCGGTACCTCTTAAGACCAATGTCTTACTACTAGACTGCACAGTGGAAGTGACTCACTATTTCAACTGGTGGTATCTGAATTATTGGACTATTGAGATATATTAACAAGAGGAGCGAAGTCCCTTCAGACTCCAGAGTCCTGAGAGCACTCGGAAAGCTTGCATCTCAGTGGTATGCCACACGACCTACTGTTTGATAGTGTAAGTTTTTATATCCCTAATTTATTTATGCATGGTGAAGTTGACAATCCAAACCACTTGAGAGTATACAATTTCACCTCCTGCATTTCAAGCAATGTCTGATATGTGGGTTTCAGATGTGGTCACTTGTGATCCGAGTTGGTGAACTTATGCTTCTCATTGCTTGACACCACCAACAACTTGTAATACTAGTATCAGCCATGCAGTTCACTCACCCTGATTGATCTGTCGATTTATAATTTTGTAAGTCTGCTAGAGGTTAAAGAGTTGCCGAGACACTAGTGAAATGTGTTGAGTAAGTTATCAAACAGAAGACTACAATATTTACCGTCAACTCGGAGATGTCTGTTATTCAAAGATCAAAACAGTGTCTCGGGGAGGAAGCCATTCCAATGCAGGCTACTACAGATCATAAGGACAGACATTATAAATGAGCCAAAGTGAGTTCAGACATCCAACACATTTTTAATAGCCTTATGCACTGTCATATGACTGATACACCATATTATGAATGCAGTGGAATAATCATGATCACTCTGATTTACAGATTGATCAAAAACAGTTTGTTATCAATGTAACAACTACTTTGAGGGGGTACTAAGTTATGTTGAACAGAGACTTATTTATGATATTCCATTGTTCATGGTACAGACTGTACAGTACTCATTGGTATACATGTATGTTAAGCATACATTAAGAGGACTCTGGACCAATATTGGACTTGAAGCTGCACATGACTCCTGTGACCCAAGAATTGATGCAAGCTCTTGAGGAGGTCAAGAGAAGACATCTACAATGTTGAGAATGCACTGCCAACTTGCTTAGGCAGTCAACACTCCATCTAATGAATATGTTTACCACATCCAATAATTGTACAATGGTAAGACTACTTTGAATCACTATATAATATGTCACACAAATGTTCAAGGTCCCAGCGCTTATTGCCATCGAGTTGTGATACTTGTAGTTCTTTACCTAAAGTACCACTTACCGTGTGGTTCGTATAGAGAATTGTTACCCCACATTGTGAAGTTTGAACACGGGGTAAAATGTAACATTATGACATAAAACATCTGATTACATGAGGAGTACAAAGTGAAGGGCAAACAAATTGGCAAATACAGTGATGCTTATATCTGAAGGTCATACTATACTCGTCCTGTCACTCTTTTTAGTATTTACTGTACCAGAACGAACTATCTTGTAGTGAACACATTCACATTCGACCGAGTCACCACTCTGATCATGCAAGCTACAACGATATAAAACGCATAAGCTTCCCCGCATTTTGGACATGGTGGAAAATGTGGGATACAAAGAGACTGATTACATTGTTTGAGATACATGTGTCACGAGGTACTATCGAGATCACTTGTGTGAGAGTACTTGCTCATTCCCCGACGTATACCTCACATCCAACATATGGAAATGAAAACAATGGTTTCCTTTAGGTAGACGTGAAGAACGAGCTCGGAATTTTGAGGGTATAAATCTTGTGATCGACTTGTGGCAACCTCGTAGAGTAATATTGTAACTAACGGTCACGTGCAAGTCTCAACCATTTGTTGTCTCGACCATACTACCTTGTCACCGTATCATAAATCCCCACATCAGTCATGTTGCTTTCCAACTTCCACCACTAGCATCGATTTACGGCCATCCATCAAACCATGCCTAAACCGTTCGCTTCGATAGCAAGATGAAACGACCGGGGGGCAGGTGCATAGGAGCGTGTAGGAGGATCTTCTGTTACAAGGAGCAGTTGAGTCAATTTCTGATTGCACTGTTGGGTCGAGGTAACGGTGTCTTGGAAACATTGAATTGTTTGATTTCAGGTATGTTTTAACTTCATGAACTCGGAACAAATCGAACGCACTCACATGCTGCCGGTTTGAGTTTGATACAACGTTCTACTTCATTCGACTTGAACGCCTCGTGTTCGTGAACGCGGTGTGTGGTCCATTAGCATACTTTAAACATTGTCTACTACTGACTCGACCACGACATAGGGACCTATGCGGCATTTCGTACCTCGTCATATATGTGTGATACAAGGTGTATGGTCATGATGGGGCGTGTCGAGCGATGAATAGTAAATCCTCGTCCTAAACTCCAAGCCACCACAGTGAGTCCTGAGAACGACCCATTGGCCTCATTCAACAATATTTCTCTATACACAGACATGTACTTCGATCACAGCGAGAGAGGCGGAACATGGGTATAGACCACGTTCCGAAGGGAGGTCTTCGGTGAGTATAGATTTTCACCAATCTCACTGTCCAGCTCGACTAACGATATTCATTCTGAGATCCGAGATGTGGTCATCTCCGCCTTCCGGGGGACCGTATATGATGATAGCACACATCGCACAATAATGATCGCACAGGTAAATTCCCTATGATCAGATGAAGGGATCTATAACTCGTAATTACACAGTTACGAATCAGCCTGTGTAACAATCTCAGGACTACTGCGAAGCATCCATAGGTGTGTGACACAATAATGTCCAAGGTGTGAGAAGTGGTAATTCAGTCGCGGTCGACGTGTAGTAGCATCCCGCTGTTCGGAGCGTGACGATACCAGTATATCATCGTCGATAGAATTGACTTAGGACCCAACATTGTTTACACGGAGTGAAATAGTAAGTAGGATACAACATAGAAAAACGTTGGGTCAGGTCACTATGGATGTTCCACAAATAGTAAAGGTTAAACACTGTCACCGTAATATCCGTCTAGGTTTCTCTCAGCTGTCAGATCGGAATGGTCCAAAACGATGGATTATCAAGAAGGTGCGGCGACTGTGGGACACATTGTCAGCGAATTGAAACAATAAAGAGGGTCAGGGCAGAGGTACGTTCATCATTGTATTCCTGTTACGGGAAGGACACGAGTCATTTCTTGGTGGAGTGTCTCAAGATGGAGCATGAAATATATACAATCGTGATGTCATTCAATATCGAAGACTGACTTCACTATGAAGGCTGATATGCTGGTCACTGGATACAAACTATTTATGTGTTAATATGTTCATCTAAGTACGTACGTTTACTACTACGTGACAGGATACACGATTACTAGACTGACCGCCGGTGGACCCACCCGTTTTGACCAAAGTTATGGCCTATTCCTCATTTCAGACATAGTCTAAAATGCGGGATATGGACATCGATATACTCACGGAGACCAATGCGAAAGTGGAGAGGGTAGACTGTTGGACGAGTCAAGAAGATTTAAAGGATGATGGTTAGTTGCGTTCCGACTTACAAGCAAGTGACATTCTTGTAAACCGAATTGCGCCGACGTCGCCCATAGGAACATTCGCACATCCCAACACCGTTGCGATAAGGTTAATATGGAGACTGAAACGTGGACATACTTGATCAATCTTGTCAGATATCTGAAGAGGAGTTATGTTGAATATGAATTACATATCGGAAATTACCGGGGACATTGTTGACAACCATACAAGGAAATTAGATCAAGGCCATCAGAACGCTGTATGGACAACGAGATCGTCAATTGCCAACGCGTCGTCCTTGACTCATTTATGTTTGCTGTGATCGATGCATGGTAAGCCGGTACAAGTACTACTGGCACCTTGTGGTGATTATATTGAAATCTACGGATGACTCGGACCACTGATCCGATGGTAAAATTCATGATAGTATATGGGTGTATCAGGCTCTTAAAATGGCATGTTCGGTTCGGTGCTTGTGGAGTGTGTTGACAGCGATACACGATGTCGAATGATTAAAACGGCGTGTTCGGTTCTTGTAGAGTGTGTATGATGGCTAGACACGTTGTCTAATCATGGACATCATAGTGAATGAAGACCACTGTTTGCCTCATTCAGGCATTGTTCGACACACAGCCCTTGTATCGATAATCGGAGCTGGCAACAGATCTATTCGTATGATGACAGACATGAGGCAGTGAGTTCAAATTTGCAAACTTGTTATTAAAGTAGACTAAAGGCCACCGATGACATCGTTGCCCGTGTGTTTGATGTGAAGTACGCATCAGGAGATTACTAGGAGTAAAGTGAGGTATGTATTCGACGTCATTCCCGACTGAGGTTTCCAACTTACAAGGCTTGAAGGAACAGAACATCGACGAGTCTTCGTTAAAGCAGGTTCCGACTGATTCAAACGATAACATGCTGAGATATACTTAATGTAATTCAATGCATGCGAGCAGCGAGGTGAGTTGCCCACTGCAACCTTTTCAATTCATTGAACAACCCGAGGTCTTACTAGGAAACGGTGAAGAGGCACATTGTCATACTTTGCACGTTCACGACTGATTCGACCACCTTGAAGTTGGGACCCACAGCCCATTTGTTACTTGGTTCGAAATGTGTGATAGTAAGGACTCGGGACGTGCAGGGTCTCGGAGGAATCTCACCGCCAGTCTGGGGTCTCGCTGACCAGCAAAGCATAACAGTAATCAAACGACAGCTAACACGGTGAAGTAGGGACTAGAGGATACACGATGACAATGAAAAATGTGAGTGAATATTTGCGGTTACTGTCAACTTTTGACATAGTATCAGACGATCCCAAACGAACCAGCAATGAGAATGTGGTACGACCTCATATAAGCGTAGGCAAACTAAAGTAAAAACAAATGAATCGAGTCGAAAAAGAGCCGCTCGGAAGAGTCGGCTGGATGGTGCACAAACCCCCACATATAGATATGATAAGTAGCATAAAGGCAACGATGATGTCACTGAATGCACATCGTTAACGAGGGGAGATGGGTAACTTAGCATTGAAGTAAGTCCGTGATTGATTCGAGTGAATCGAGTCGCATGCTATAAAGACCACAAAGGAGCTTGATATACATCCGGATGTATGGTAGACTGTATGTAAAATCACCAGATGTGTTGGTGTTGATTGTGACAGGTATAAAGAAAATATCGAGCCGTGTACATCCTGAGCCGACCGGAACTGCTAATCTGAGTATAACTGGACTTGTAGAAAGGTCAATAGTGCGACGAATTGAAGGAATGTAGTGCGTTCCATTCAGTATTCTAACAAATCATGCGCCCCTCTGATTCTTTAATTGGGCATACCATTCTATTGAACCTTTGATGAGGTACGTCGTCGATGTTATTTCGTGGTACGTTTATCACACATGCTGCTGAGATTCTAGACTGCTCCACACGATAAGCATTTTTAAGGTACAAGAGACGAACAATCCGAGGCCTTAGACTAGGTTACGATCATCCATTTGTACTCCACTGGTTACTACTGCCGTTGATGTATCGTATAAGAATGACAAGGTGTTCTTTGATATATATTTCAATATCGTGAATCCTACCGACAGTCAAAGAGTTAGAAATTAGGAAATGTAGCTAAATGTAAGATACGGATATGCACATAAATTCGCGCTCAAATGATCATCGAACATCGTCGATGTATCATACATGTACTACTCAGTCTCTTCGAATTCGATCGAGGGTGCCAGCACACGAGAAACGATGAATAAACAAAGTGAAAGAAGCTACCCCGCATTACAGACAAGTAGTGAAATGTGGTATACGACGACGACGATACAAGTTGTTCGAGATTGAAGTTAGTTTGAATGGTCACGTGGTAACAACGACCAAGTACTTCGCACCAATTACACGTGTCACCAAATTCTTCATTTCGATTACCACCACCATGTCACCTTATCTTTCATTCCATCACCGCATCACCGCTTCTAGACCCATCAAGGCATCAGTATACTCGTCAAACCAATCTGCCACCATTATGATGGTGGCGTCGCCTCGTTGTTCGGTGAGTGAACCCATGATGCCGGTGTGTGATAGGGTCTGACGTCTCGGGGACCCACAAACACACCGCCCCGCCCTCGAGGCTAAGGCGTTCTCGCCAGACGGCTACTACGAAGACCTATAAAAAGCGAGAGTCCAAGAAAATCCTACGTGATCCTACGCTACGACTAGAGAAATGGCAGGAAAAAAGAAAACGAACGGAAGCGGAACGAAGGTGAGCCGATAAAGCGAGTCTGATCAACGCTCTGATACGCTAACCGGATACTCCAGGATTTGGCTGGAACGTCGTCGAAGGTACGTCGTGAACGAGGATATAATGAAGACACTCACCGATGTATTCGATCCTTGATAGAAAACGAAAGTCGGCGATACGATGTGGTTGGACGATCGTCCGAGTGGAGCAGGTCGCGTCGAAGAAGCAGTGAAGCAGAGGCAGTTACTCGATGCCAGCGCCAAGGACGCTGTCATCGGGTACGCGAGGCTGGACGTGATCGAGAACCGCAAGAACATGCGGTTTGGAATGTGGAACCCACGCGGAGTCGAGCCCCCGCAAGTGAGCAAGCTCGTACAGTCGTTTCTGACGCAAGGCGCAGACAGGTTTTCCCTCCCGAAAGCCATCCCTCTTGTCGTCCGTCCAACGGACGTCAAGACGGGGACTTTCGCAGAGAAGTATACGCCGGGTAAAGACGAAACTCAAGACTTACCACTCTTGGAGCTCTCTCGACCATCGGCGGAGGCGGGTCTCTGTCTGGTCGCGGCGGGGGGGCAGCATCGGGTAAAGGCGGTAGAGGACTGGGTAAAAATGTTGAAGAAACAACACGCCGATCTGGTCAAGTCGCGGAAGAGTCTCGAACAGCAATCGGAGGAGACTACGACAACGATGGACATCGACGACGAAAACCACGTGAAGAAGGCTAGGCGTGACGCTCTCTCGGAGACGCTGGCCTTGGGCGGTCAATGGCTAGTCGTATTATACGATCGCGGTGAGTACACATCCCGCATTTCGGCACTGTACTGAAATGCGGGATCCGTACAGACAAAGTGACAAAGCCTATCGCACTCCACCTCTCTAAAAACGAGACCGAACATATTTACAAGCAGACGCCGGAAGAGGCCCTCCTCCACGAATTCCGCGTGCTCCAGTCAAGCGCGAAGACATTCAAGGACGTCAGCGATCCTCAGGACGGAGTCACCAAGACGCCTCGCAAGTGCGCTGATCTATTGTCGCAAGACTACGTATGGGAGCTGTTGACGCGGACCGTTCCTATGGGAATCCACTTCTTCGACAGCAAGGGCGAACTGAAATTAAAGCAATTCCATGATCGAATGATGGGTACTTCGGGCGGGGTACGTGTATTTATCACTCTATGTACGTTGTAGCTAACGATATCTACAGATTCTCTCGTACATGGTCAGACGAATGGAAGACCACGTGTATTGTTGTTTCAACAGCAAGGCCGTCGACGAGACTGAGGTAGATCGCCTGGTATCGACGATCGAGGACGGTACTTCTTCGCCACCGGAAGTGGAGGAGGCTCAGACGCGGATCAAACAGATATGGACGTTGATGAAGCAGGGTGCGAGCGAAGATCGCCGAGGAGCCGGAGCAGGTCACGCCATTCGTCAATGTTTCGATCGATCATTCCTTCACAACCTCGGCTCCGCGTCAGAAGCCGATATAGTGTTCGCCAATCATACGTCGCAGAGATGGAAAGAAGGGATGACGAACTATTTGGAAGACGTCATCGATGACCTTCCTGCCATTGTGAAGATCATGCGAGAGAGCGACGCTGCTCTCGACGTCGACGAACAAGCGGACCTCGACACGCTCAAGTTCTGTGTCGCGAAGATCAAAATCTTACGTTTCCAGATGTTTCAAAACGATCCGACGACTTCCTTGGACATCCTCCCTTTTACGTCGCGTTCCGTTTACGTCCACATGGTCCAGAAGTTGGCTTTGATAGAGGGCTCTCTTCGAGAGGTGAGTCCCGAGTCTAAGCTATCCCACATTTCGAGGATTGTTCGAAATGTGGGATACGTCTGTATATTATTTGTTCGTTGACCGAACTGTCCCCCTAGTTTGCGAGATGGTGGGAACCGATGATCGATACGGTTCCTGTGATGGGCAAGATATGGAGGCCTGGATCTGCTACTGCAGCAATGGTAAGGGCCGTCTTGTGCCACCGCGATATCGCTGAGAAGAATCGCGAGCTCGCGGTGAATAAGGTGAGTGCTATTGTCGTCGTTCTTTTACTCTACTTACTATCATTCTACTTTAGGTCGTGTTTATAGTTTGGAACGACTACGCCTCCTTCCTCAACATGCAATTTCAACTCAAGGACCTATCACTCCCTCCTCGCATACTCGTGCAAAAAGATCTCCTCCTGGCGTTCGGTACCAACGTTGAAGGTTACGATACGAAGGAATTGCGAACGGCGCGGGCCGCGATGGAGAAAGCTTCTAAGAAGAATAAGAGTGGGAACAAGCTGAAGGTAGAAGATAAGTCGTCCAACTCACAATCGCAATCGCAATCGCAGTCTCAATCTCAGTCGAAGTCGAAGTCGAAGTCGAAGTCACAAGCGAAGGGAAAGGGAAAGGGAAAGGCGACGAAGTATGTTGAGATCACCAGTGAAGACGATGAAGAGGACGAAGAAGACCAGCTCTCTCAGGAGGATCGCGATGACTCTACCTTCGTCGAGACCGACGATGAAATGGCTGATGAAAATCCGGACGAGAAGGAGGAGCGCGCGCGGCTGGCTATCGAGCGGACACGCACCCAATTAGACAAACATCGTTCCCTCGTCACCAGGAATGAAGAATGGAATGAGACTGTATCTCTCATCGTCGCAACAAAGCCGGACGGTCGAGACAAATCTGTCCAAGTCCCTCGATACGACGTCGGCCGCCCAGTTTCACTCAGTCGTGGCGCAAACATTCCCGCTTCCCGAGGGACTCTCGCCCAAACACCTTCATGCGCGGACTTGCTCTGGTCGATGCGACGACTTGGGAGTGGAAATCCGTTGGCTCTCAGACCTTCAATCGATCGATGCGCATCTTTGCCGCCGCAGCCATCTCCGAGTCGAGCATCATCAACGCTTATCGACACGAACTGATTTCATGCCACCCCAACGGAGGCGCTGCCGTGATCCGCCGTCGCGCTCAAGATGCTGTCCAACCGTACCTCGCATCAAAGGATGCCGGTCAAACCGTTTCCTATCGCCAAACCACGTTGAGCGACATCTTCGGTACTTCTGAAACTGCCACTACCGGAACGCCTCAACGCAGCGTCGTCACCGAAGGCGATCTTCCTCCGGCAGGATGTATCTCCTGGGTCGATGGGATCTACATCAATCCGGATACCTCTGATACGTGTCCACACATACTTGAAGACGAACTCGGTCGGTTCCAACGCGATAAGGCACTTGGTTCACAGGAACGAGAAGTACAAAAAATCGTTGACGCTGTTCAGAACCTCCGTGTCGCATGGCACGATGCGTCGTCGACGAAGAAGACCTCCGCCCGTGATCATCCCAAGTTGGACGAGGACGTTGTCCTGTCTTTGCGTTCCCTTGTTAATGTGAGCCCTTTTGCCAATACCGATTCCTCGGACTCAGAAGCTTACTCGACGTACTCAACAGACATTGAACGTGAATGCATTCCGACAACGTGCAATCGAGACACGTACAGTCTGGTTCCACCCCTCCGTTGCTATGAACCCGTCCGAGCGTCTCCGCATAACCATCCGAGACGAGAAGGCTGTCGAAGACAACAGCACCTCCGATTTCGCGATGGGAGCTACAAAGACGCTGTACCAACACGGTATTCCTACCAAGGCCGTCACGATCCAGCACCTCAAGGCTCTCGGAAAACGATACGCCGCATGGGTCGACGATCAAGAAAAGAAAAGAGACGCGAAGGCGGCGGCGGAGAAGTTCAAATTCGAGGTCGAGGATATGAGTATCACGTGGGACCTGGACGTGGAAATTGAAGAGGTGGGTCCTCCGGATAAGGCGGAGGTAGAGAAGCCGGGGCCGGAACAAGAGACGCCGGAATTGGAGAAGGTACAGCGAAAGAAAGCGGGTGTCTCCATGAACCAGGATGACGAGGATGAAGACGAAGATATGGAGGACAAGGACAAGAAGGACGACGAGGACGGGGACGGCGAGGTTGACGGCGACGAGGTTGACGACGACGAGGGAAAGGATGATGGCCCACCTCCTTCCGTTGCCTTAGACGAGGATGATACGGTGCGCTATGGTCCTTCTCCTTTTATGTCTCTTACTCACACCTACGACGAACAGCTCACCGATCCTCCATCCACCCAGGACCCCACTCTCTTCGACGATCACCCTACTACTTCGACCGGGGAGTTTGTCACTACCGGGGGACTGACCCAAGGTGCGTGTTGTGTGTTATACCCCGCATCCCACATTTCGCACCTGTGCTATAATGTGGTGATGCTCACTATATTTGCTACCGCGCATTTCACCACTCGTTCGAAATGTGGGATAGACTTATCGTTTGTTGACCCCTTCTATTATAGCCAACTCGCGTCAACCCTCTGACCCTCCTTCTGCGAGTGCCCTCTTGCCCCGTGCTCAGGACACGATCGACGAGCTCGACGAGGAAGAGGACCAGGACAATGTCATCGGCAAGTATACGACACTCGGCGATAAAACACCTCCGTCCACTCAACCGCCTCGGATTGAGGTCTCCGCATCTCAATTGCCAGAGTCATCAAAGCGACCTCGCACATCGACCATGTCTTCCACAGATTCGAAAGACGATAAACAGCGCCCCCGTAGTATGTTTGTTTCCATTCTTCTCTCGTTTCTTCATTTTTACCTTGGCTTTATCAGAGCGTGTGTCCAAGCGCAAGAAAGCTGCTGAAGCACCCAAAGACTTGGATGTGGTGGACTCTTCGGTAGGGAAGGTCTGATCGTTTCGCTCGTTTTTTATTATATGCCACCGTCTCTTTCCTTTGTACCATACGCTGTGCCTCTCGATCGTGCTCTATGTCGTTCGTCTTCTTTGTACTCTGCCTGGTTGCGGTTCGTTTGTACTACTATTTGTCGTTTTGTACCCTAGTTGGTTTGTATACTCCATATGCTTGCTTTCACAACAGGGGAGCACCCTCTCAGACCGTCAGAACACCCAGAAAACTCATAAACGTCGTTCTCGCTTCGTTCCGTGCTAATACGTTATTGCTTCTTTAATTTCCGGTAACCTGTACGTACATTTATTCACTCCGCGGCACCATTGCTGCTCGTTCCGATTAACCGAGTCTCCTTCTCGTTCTCGTTCTCTCTTAGAGTCCTCTCATTTTCAGCTTCCCTCCTAGTAGTTCAAACTCACCGTGTCCAATATTCTTCATGTCTGACGTCGTATATTCAGATGCAGAGGTCGTCCTCCTTGGGTGAGTTCTCTTCTACTCGTTCTTCATCAACTATCCTTATGTTCACTCCCTCAGTCTCAACGAAGAACCTCTCGTCGATGAGGGTCATCACAACGTCCCTTACGATGCAACAGAGGTTCCACTAACCCTCTCGTCCAACGATGCCCCTCACCAGCATGAGGTCGAAGCCGCCGTTTACGACCATGCTGACCTCGATCGCAACGATCATCTCGCCCGTTTTTACAACGCTCCAGTCTTTCGTCTCTCTTTCACTGCTCTCCGTCGCCTCTGGTCAAACAAGAACACCAAAGCTGCTATTCGTCTCTTGTCCGCTAGGCACCGACTTCAAATCGATGACCATCTCACCGTCGACTCCACACACGACGACGTCGCACCCATCGTGGGTCCACATTTTCTCGACTTCATTATGTACATCGGCAATCGAAGAGGTCTCGACGCTGTGCTCCCACATGACGAAGTTGATCACACCTGGCGCCTCAATCTTACTTTCTCAGCAATCTACAAGCTTTGGCCAGACTGTAAGACCACCCGGCTCCCCTTTGATCACCACGGACGCTTGATGTTCATCGGCTCACGCATGGAAGAGCACGTCTGGATCAGTATGGTCCCAAACGAGTGGCTCGTTCCTGACCACCCCTTCAACGCAACCGGCATCTGGCCAAAGCTCGCTGCTTCTCCCACAAGCGCCATGTCCACTAAGCATGCCCACATGATGCTCATGTTTTTTTCACGCATGTTCCACGACATGCGTCTCACAGATTTCTCTTGTCGTGAAGACTACCCCGAAGTCCTTACTCGACGCAACGTAAACGACGCTACGGACATCTTGTGAGTTCCACATCCGGCTTGCTATCGTTTCTATTATCCTCACCCTTGCTCACTTTCTCGAAAAGTAATAGGCCAGGCGAAGCCTTTAGGCAGATCGATCTACGTCTCTTCGACGTCGAAGCCCTTCACAACCGACTACTCAACCAGTGGGATCACTGGGTCAGAAACGCTCCCCCTTCATGGAAGGCCGACCGCTTTCTCCTTGATAACACACCCGTCGCCATAACCATGCGATATGGCCAGAATCAACATATCCTGGTTCACAACCGTGTCGCCCTCGAAAGGCGCAACTGGAAGCGAGATCACAAGTATGATCACATAAAGCATTTCACTTTCTCGATCGCATCACACATCAGGTCAGTAACTTTCATATCACTTCTGGTTTTTCAACTACTTGACTCATAGTGTATCATACTAGTTTCTTGGAGGTGGACGAATGGGACAACATCCCTCCGGAAGAAGTCGCTGCCAAATATCCGGTAGCCTACGACTGTTTTGATCCCGACACTCGAAGGCGGATCAACCTGCGTAGATATCCCATGGAAAATGATTTCGATGTTCGTCTGAACGCGTACGACGAGGAGGGGTTCCGGATCATTCGAGAGCGCATCGTCTCACACAGAAAGACCGGTTCTCTTTTAAATCTCACTCAGGCTCACACTCTATTTCAAACCGAACCAGACGACTTCGGACATGTACGGAACGACGTCAAATATACCGTATATCCGCTAGGTTTCACAAGGGACTTGGGAAACGTCCAAGCCGACGGGGTCATCACTGCATTCGCCCGCAGGATGAACGTTGTAGATGCCAAGCTAAGGGCAATTCCTCGACGACGCCAGCGTGTATTAGATGGAGCAGACGACGAAGAAGAAGAAGAAGAAGACGACGACGACGAAGTCGTCCAGGAGGGAGACGATGTACCCCACGCCATCGACCTTGATGGGCCCATCAGGGCTGTCCCTCCTCCCCTCCTTCATGCTGTAGGATCCCAGATCTACAATGCCATTTCACATCGCGTTCGCGATGCTGCTAAATTCCATGAAGTCCAACTCGGACTCATCACGAGCTCACTCTCGGGGACAACCGCAACGTCCGTACCATCCAAACGTCGGTGGCAGAAAACCCTCGACAGATGTCGAGGTGATCTCCCTCATGTTCGATTTTCACAGAAAGTTGCCGGTCCTGGCCAACCTCAATGCATGCGATTCGAGAATACATATCGCCTTGATGTTCAAAGCCTTCCGGAGAGGAAGCGAAGCGGCGAGTGAGTACATCAATATCATTACATCATTACGAAATGATATTCACTTGACTTGAATCACATAGCATTATATATTCCGAAGTCATAACCCCTTTAACCAAGTCCTGGACGCATCCCACCGTCGTCGGTACCATCAAGACCGCCTGCACTGTCTTTAAGAAAGATGTGAGTCACACCTAGTATGCTTATTCCCTGGTTCGTTGTCCCCACACATTAACAAGGTCATCCCGGATCTCTTCCAATGTGCAACGTATCCACTTACTTGCCTCATCGAATATCTATGGAAGAAGCACGAGCCGAGCCTCAAGGAGGGATACGTGGTCAACCCTTTCGAACTGGAGACGATGGCAATGCTAGAGCGAACGCTGAACTACGCACACACCGGTAGTGCACGTGTTCTGACACGCACGCTTATGGATCGTGCTTGGCTAAGCACCTCGGTGGTGAAAGATGGTCTGCCGTGCATATCAAACACCTTCATTCAACCCGGGTCCCTTGCATCCGGGATGGTGAGCATCCGACAGGATACGTGGCCTGTCCATCCTGGGACACAGATGCCTCTGACATCCTCACAGAGGTCTCAGGAGTTAACCTACGGGAAGCCCCATTATGCGGTACGTCAGACTCACTCCTCTCGATCCCACATTACCGGCCATGGCCATAATGCGGTTTGTGTATTGTTCTTTGTATACCGCATTATGGACATGGGTTGGAATGTGGGATGTGGTACGTTTGTTGACAGCCTTTCACAGAGTTACCTTGCGTCATTTACCATCAACCTCGCCATGAAGTATATGCCCGTGACCGGAACTCCGGATAGCTTCGAGCTGAATCCTGTACATCGTGTCGCTACTTATGCAGCAGTAGTCGCGATGAAGAGTCTCGTCAATGATGTCAAGACCTTGATCAAGACCTGTGTCTTATCCGAGCTGACACCTATCATCGAGGAAGGAGGACTCGAGGTCGCTGCTGCTATATCCAGGAGGAACGCACTTCTTCGTTGGTTCAAATCGGACAACCCGCTCTCTATGGACCAGGATGCACACCCGTCACTCATCGAAGCTGTCGCACCGCCGGTCAATGGCGTAATGGAACTCACGCCGACTTGTCCCTCTTCTATCAGTGTTAGCAAGTTCATCGAGGATGTGTTGGCTCATTGCACCGCACTCAACCCTCGTCGCAAGCCCCCGTTTATTGCTGACGGGCAATTCCTTCATGTCACGCGTGCTACCATACGTGAACTCACTACGTTTGGCACTCGTCACGGGCTCGCACATGATTCAATCCGTCAGACCATACAGGAAGCTTTCGTCTCTGCTTGTCATACAGTCAAAATCAATCACGTTCCATGGTCAACACCTCGGATAGCTGGTCGTCGAGGGGCTCCGTCGTCACAGGTTGTCCACAATGTTTGGTTGAGCTTGGGTGCCAAGAATCCAAAAGGTCCTCCGGTCTCGGCGGTAATTCGTGCACACAATAACACGCCGGCTGCTATTGCTCAGCGTTCTTCACAGAAGACGATCGCTGTCGACGGTCGGGGCGAGTGGTCCGCTTTGAACGTGTCGCTAAAGAGCTTTCATACAGTCTTGCACAAGGTCATTCCTCCCCGCGAGATCTCCGAGGGTAGCCCAGATACTGGCAGCAATGAAGCTTATATCTTGGAAGGGTACACATATGCAAGGGACATATTTGACATGTCAAAACCTTTGCATCTCCTTGCTTTGGTGGCTTCCATCGCTTGTGCTGGTCTTTTACCAAATGTCTGGCCTTCCAAAGATCAGTTGAGGGACAAACCGAGTTGCCCATCAGAATATCGTGCATTCATCAGGACATTGGATTGGGAGTTTAGAGAAAGCAGGGCCAGAGGAGTCACAGACACTCAAATATTTGTCAAAATGGTGACAGGCTACATCATATGCATGTATGATGAAGAGTCTCCTATCATGACAAGATCAAGAAGCAAAGCAAAAGGAACAGGAATCAAGAAATGGATGGTGAAACACAGTAGGTGGTTAGGGTTAGATTGGGAAACTAATCAACTAAACTTTTCACTGACAGGTGCCAAAGGAATAACTTCCTTATTGTTGTGCAGACTAGGCATCGCCAAGATCATGACCCACAGAGCTTTTGCATCTGCTCAGTGGCATATAGATATCAGTCCTTTGTCAAAGGCTGAAATCAATGTCTTGTATGACAATGTCATATCAAGACTCAAGAAGGACCCTAAATATGGTGGCTATGATGCTGTCCAGTATATGATGGGTACCAAGACAGCTGATATTCTGGCGACAAATGGTTTCGTACACAGGAGACCCACTCCTGAAACCATAGAAAACAACAAAGGTGGAGGATCAAATTTGAAAAGAACCCAAAGGGAATGGGAGCAGGAGGAAGAGGAGAACATCGTGTATGTGAATGCTGATGTAGCTGGAATACAAGTTCAGAAAAGAAAGGTATCTAGAGCATACTAATGGTATGTATACCCCACATTTTCAAAAAGGGCTGTTATGCGGAGTAACATAGATTGATGATAATATGTATATAATTAGAGATGATACTCTGAAGTCAAGAGATCGACAGCCTCTCATTTTATATTTGAAGTTCATAACATTTGACCATTGATTGTGAAAGGAACATCATAAATAAGTAAGACACTCCATTGCATAGGGGCTATTTAAAAGAGAAACAATAAATTGCAATACACAACTCATTCTTGTTTACCTTTCAGTTGGATTATCATCACTCTTTGACCTCTTTTCAAAATGATAACATACTCAATAGAAGTGCCTGTCTGGTTGTAGAAAATAACTAACCAGATATGCTTATTCATATTATTTGTACTTCAACCAAGGCCATAAATACAAGTGTCTACTTATGCGATTGGCCTAGACATGGTTAACTCTATATCTGGGATATTCAATACATGTGGTCTATCAACTTAACAAGCAGCTACAGAGTCACATAATTTGTTATTGTGTTATGTGGTTAAGCTTGTTGTTCGTTATAACAGCATAAGTAGACACTTGTATT
>JBBPPC010000515.1:0-16751 GCA_038091775.1 Leccinum olivaceopallidum | reverse complement strand
CCTTGTAGCGGCCCATGCTATGTAATACAGCATGTCTCTTCTGGTACCCTTTGTAGTTTGATGCGTCATGTTCAATATCCTGATCATACCATCACCGCGGTCAACTACACACCAGGTAAAAGAGAATCCATACCTTGGAAGCACTGACAAGTTCCTGCTCCAGTAAACTTGCTCGCGCCTTGCAACACTTCACAATGATATCATTGATACTCGTCGGATAGAGCGAGAGTGCGCTCGAATAGTATCCGATGGCTGCGTCATAATCCTCAGCCATGTCAGCGTGGTTCTCGAGCTTCTCGACCCAACGTCGCTGGAAATCTGAAGGGATTATCAGATCGCCCTTCATGTCACTAGTGAAATAACTTACCGAGCTCCCATTTCGGCCAATCATCGAGGGCGTGAGTCTCCTGTGACAGATCGTTCTTCATCTTTTGAAAGCATTCAATCACCTCTGTGATACGATTGTCTTCTTCTAGAACATCACAGACTGCCCGATAAAGATGAAATTTTGGAAACATGAACTGAATGGCACGATGACTGTCAAGCCATTCTGAACGACTATGCAAATCACAACGTACCTTGTCTGCGCCTCCTAATACCTCATTGAGTGAATGAGAACGCAACCCCATCCTCGCCCATCCCACTGAAATAGTATTAGGAGGGGAAGAGGTGAGCGACAATATAGCAGAGTAGGCAGAGAACGCCTCAACATCGTTCTCCGCACTTGACGCATCGTCTCCGATGGCCCGAAGCCGTGATATGCATTGGTTCCTGAAACCTGACAGCAGGGAGTAAATATAGATACTACGAAATGACGCACAGACTCACCTTCAATCCAGTTCATGATCAACTCATTGTGCTGCAGATTCTCACTCGTGGTGTTGATAATCTCAAGAAGATGCTGTGCAGCATCGTAAATACGACCACTGGAAAACATGGTTTCACATTGATGCTTCTGCTCGTGTACGCGCAGGGCATATTGTGATGCAGCAAGCTGGATGGTGAGTTCCTGGACGGATTTCTCGAGATCGGATATTTTTCGTTCTGTGGACGGCGCACAACAAGTTAGTGAATCCTCGGCTGGGCTGATAATAAACACACCAGCACTCATTTTCTGGGCATCAAGGTCTGCACGTTGGCAGGCAATTGTCAACAAGGTGAGAATAAACGTGGAACTGAACGCACTGGTGTTTTCCTCTCGTCCGCGAAGAGATTGGATGGTGTAACTGAGGCTTTCTTTTTCCTCGTTGGCCATAGCAAGCTGTTCACGGAGTTCTTGAGCAGATGTATCTAGATCTGCTACAGTCTCGTCTGATCCATTCTCTGCGCATCAAGAGGCGACTGTCAACGAGGTGTGAATGAAGACAGAGAAAACGCACTTGTGCTATCATGCTGTGTGCAAATGGCGGATGGAGCAAACTGGTCACGGTGTCCTTGAATGGTTTCTTCGAGATTCGCAACGCTCATTGCTGACAGAAGTGAACAACACAGTGCAGTCAGCTGGTTAATAAACACACCTTGACTTGCATTCCGAGCAAGGAGGGGCTCCACCGTGTCTCGGAGATCAACGTTTTCCGTACTTGAGCGGCGTGGTTCTGGTACCGATAGAATCTGTTTGAATCAAAAATGTAGTGAGTAATGATATCTGATAGCAGTTGTGAAACTGACATTGTCGCGGGAGTGTGAGGGAAGGATGTCGAAAAGATGTCGAAAGATGATTTTGTTCTCTGGAGCGACCACGATGTCATAGTTTGCTGAGATGGCCATGGGGGAGGGGTAAATGGAGCTAGGTAGTATTGTGAATGTCGCAAATTGTTGGTGGGTCGTAGCGTCCCAGAGTGAGAATGACGAAGATCCGGAGATTGCGATAAACCTATTGTTGGGTGCCAGTGCGATATACCATGCATTGTCTTGGTCGCAAATGTTCCATTTTGAGAGTGTTGTCCAGGTAGACACCTCGAGACAGTGGATGTGTTTGCCAGACAAGACGAGGAGTTGCTTTCCATCGCTGGTCCAGGCGAGGCTTCCGTTCAATCCGATGTCTACATAAATTGGAAATTTGGTAAGGAGTCGGCCGTCGCGACTGTCGTAGACACGAACAGACTTGCGCTTCCACGTGGCTGTAGCGACAAATCGTCCGTCTGGCGAGAACTTGACAGCGACTACCCAATTGTCGTGTTCGAATGGACCAAGCAGTCGCTGGCCAGTTGAAAGTGACCAGATAGAGAGTGACCAGATAGAGAGCGTGTAGTCATTCGATCCGGTTGCGATTCTTGTCGAGTCCGGTGAAATGTCCACCGCATTCACGCAATTGCTGTCTGTTTTGAACTCGGTCACCTCTTCGTGCTCTGTCGCGTTCCACAACATGACTCGACCATCTGCCGTCCCAGCCGCGATCCGCTTTCCGTCCCATGAAACTGCAAGGTCGTAAACAGAACTTCCGGCGTCGATTGGCTTCCCCACTTCCTTGCCATCCGCCACTCTCCATCGTCGAATCTTCTCTTCTTCTCCTGCGCTCACGACGTACTTCCCGTCGGGGAGAAATTTTACCGACTTTATGACATCATGAAGATTGATCTCGATCTGGTTCGCGTCGACGATATTGGAGGCAAAGTTATTTTCACTTGGTTCCCGAGGTCCCACCAGTGCATTTTCGGTGGTCTTGGGTTCATCGTCTTTGCTCGCCGATGCGCCCATCTGCTGTCCCCTGTCGAAGGGAGCTGGGTTGTCCATCCCACTCGGTCCTTTTTCTCTTGTCAGTTCCCCAGTGCACCGATGATCTTGCCTGCGTATGTACTACTCACTGTCCCTCTTCTTCAGGCGCAACTTGGAAAACATACTTGGTAGGCTGGGTTTGGGCATGGTGCAAGGAGAATTGCGCCATCATCTGTTTCACCCACGCATTAACCCCGGGCCCCGGGCGCTTGCTTTCGACGACATCTAGTCGATTGTACCGATCACTATCGCACTACTTTTCGACGAAGCATTACAAGCCCATTCGTTGGTCACCGACTTTCCAAATGATCTTTTTCTCAAATTTCCAACATTGTTTTCTCTGCTACTCGTTTCATATCATTACGTGCCTCAGCGCCGCCATTTCACTGCGCTTATCAGGCACCATCGTCTTATCGCACATCGACAGCAAATTGATAACCTGACACTTCACTGAGTCAGGCTGTGCACCCGAGAAATCAACGGACATATACCGTCCAACACTCGAATACCCCATCCTGAGTCCTGAGGTCCATCCGATTTTAGCGGGACATAAAAGGGTGCCGCAGTCAACCTCCAGGAAAACAAGGTATCCTACATCGCCTCCCAACGATCAAGTGCTTCAACATCTTTTTGACCAATTCCCCTCATGTGCGGGAAATGAACCGGTAAGCTTCGGCCATAGTGCTTTGTCTGTGTGCGAAGAGGGACGCTCGGGTGGTCATGCTCGTGACGTCGTCCGTCGAAACACCCCTCTCCGAGGATCAGGGTTGGGCCATCGGGCAAGCGATGACAATATGAGTAGGGGCAGGTAAGGGAGCAGTGGGTAGTGGTCTCGAGCCTGCGAGAGCTCTTGTCAGGGGGCTGCCGCTATCCCGACTGCTGCCCATCCGAGTCCATTTAGGGTTCGGCTACCAATCTTAAAGCCTATCGAGGGAGTTGGCCAGACTCGCAGAGGTGACTACGTTAATACGAGGCGCGACCCCGGATAGATTGGTTGCATAGAGGTGTACAAGTAGGGAGGAGGGAGGATTCCTGCTCGAAAGAGAGAGTGGGAGGGTGGGGGGTCTCACAGGTGGTGCGGGCACGCGAGGCCTTTTCAGGCACTCGCCTGCACTTTTGCGTTCCCACGTTGGCGGTGCACCGTCCAACCAATGTATTTTTGGGATCCTACTCCCTCGTCCAAATGTGCCCCTCCCCGACATGCCTGCTCGGCAGAGGCGGAATGGAACCACAAGTTTGCGGTGTTGCATAGTTTGCGGTCGATCCCATTTGTGAAGCTGACGTACATCATCCATGGGATTCAGATTATTCGTGGGCTGCAGTGATGAAGCAAATTGGACCCAGAAGGATAACACAGAAGCGACGAGCGAGGAAGAGAGCGAGGACGCAAACGATCTCAGATGATCGATCGGTGTCGGCTGAGGCCCGAAGCAGCAGTGGAGAAAGGTCAAGGGCGTTTCTGTGTATTGGCAAGAACAGTCGAAGGGATGTGAGATATTGCATGAAATGTGACCGGGATGGGTGGAACGGGAAGAGCAGGGGGAAGAAAAGGAAAAAAAAAGGTAACCACAAATCCATGCAATCTGGAGAGCGTGCAACGGAAAGGCTGGCCAGGCTGATCAGGCAAGATCTATAAGAATCATGGCAGAGGATGGAAGAAAGGGGATTGAGAAGTATATACTCTGCCTCCGGCCCTCCGAGTCGAGAATTGTCTCGCAGCGCTTGCTGAGTTCCACTCCACTTTTGACTTCTTGTCTCGCGGTGGACTACAAATCGTGGAACGTAAATGGCAAGGCCAGTGCGCGAAATTTTATGCTCATTTTGCAATCGCATTCAGCGTCTCCTTCTTTTCCCATTTCGTCCTTCATACAGTGGAGCTCCCGTGCTCCTTGAATGAGTCGGCCTTTTCGACTATCGCCTCATCCGAGTCGCGTCCTCTGCCATTCTCGAACGCCGTCTTGTGTTGCTCGAAATGAGAGGCGCGTTTCCTGTCAAACGTGTAGGATTAGCCTCAGTCAAGGAACAGAGTATTATGTACGTACTCGGGTCTGACGATCGTGATGAGGATCACGAAGGCAGCTACGACTCCAATAAAGATACCCTGGACCTTGGCGTTCCCAGGCACAGCAGTGAGCACGCCGTCTTTCATCTCATACGTCTAGAAGTTCTTTCCACCAGCTGATTGGGGGAAGCACATTTGTCAGACGATGTTAACACACGATACTAAGAATGACAAGTACGCACCAACTTCGATCTGAGCGGAAGCGGCCGAGATCATATCTGTAAGTGAATCGTCAAAGTTCGCATTCATACCACCATTATCGCCATAGCAAGATCAAATGACACGCACGTTCCCAAGCTGATAGGCGACACCGGAGAACGTCGCCCTAAATGTCGGAGGAGACATCTCCGCTAATTGGATAGGAATCTAGACACCCCACTCGAGTCAGGCAGGAACACGGGTTGCGTGATAAAAGGTAGCGTACGACGCCCCGTGCACCCTGGCTTCCGAACTGCATACAGACTGCGCCGGTTGCGAGCACTAAAAACGATTTGGGGGAATCCAGAGCGGGACGAATGTTGAGAATCAACATCGTGGATAAATGGTAGTGCCAATTCAATTGGTACGTACTGTCGACGAGCGTAAATGGAGAGACGCTGTGAGTGATTCGGAAGGCTCGTCAACAATAGCTGGCAACTAAATACGCGTGCACGTAACGTACATCATAGGAAGCCGGCGTCCCAAGTACTGGCTCGTATCTCCACCAATGATGACATCCCTTTAAATTCGAAAAGAATGGATCAGGCGATCTTTTCCAACACGCACATGACCACAGACACTCACGCGATTCCTCCCTCTCACCTGGGAACCATGAGATAAGAAGTTGAATGTGGGTCATGCCCACATCAGGGCATTCGCCCAAGTGGAGTTGTAGGGGGGCAGACGCCCCCAGCTTAAGCACATTGTCCTCTATACAGTGCTCGCACTCCGCGATAGGACATTAATTGACTCAAAAAAGAAGAAAAAGAAGTCGAATCCCACGATGAGATGATAAACATCATCACTGAATAGATGCGCGACCACCAGTGACCAAATGACGCACCAGCCATGAGCAGAACGGCATATATTGACTCTTGAGCATCATTTTCGTTTCCTCCAAGAAAATTTTAATCTCCTTAGCACGCAAGAACACGGCAGATTCGAGCAGGAGGGCACACAGAATGGCGGCAGTGAAGAGCAAGGACGAGCCGGTCCAAAACAAGGCGCGCAATGAGGAACGATCGATCAGTACATTTCAAATTCCGACAGGTTTGCTGAGTTCTAATATTGCTCAGGTATATAATGACCCGACTCCCCAGCACTTGTATCTGCGAGCTATTGGTAACACAGGGCGTCTATCGCCCACGTCACCAATTCCCTTGCATTTGACATCACAATCAACTCTAACTGAATCAGTTACAGTAGCGCATCTCCATTCTGCGGTACGCCGATTGGTAGGTAGGTTGATCTGTTCGGACTCTGAGTCGACGGGGTAACGTTTGCAAGTTGCCGAACAAGCTTTCATCAAGATAAAAGCAACATCGATATCGCTATCATGGTGAGACCCAATGCCAGCGCCAACTTGAATGTAAACTACGGGTCAACAAGGTAAGCGTGTGCTAGACGGACGGTTTTTCGTATTGATTGTCGTCACAGCTCCCCTCCGCCACCGTATGACCCCTTGAGCGGACTGCCTCAGCACAATGACAACAGGCCGTTGTCAGCCTATCAGCCATCCAATCCACACTTGTGAGCAGCCGTTGTTGCTTTCTCAAACGCTTTCTCAAACGCATTTCTTCGCGAGAAAGCAGACCACTTGGAATTCTCAAGAGACTGACTCAGTGGACGAGAAGCCGCTCCTGCCTCGTGCTCCTGACAGTCCTCGTCACCGTCGGCCTCTGTATGCACGTGATGCCGGTGACGTACTGCGATAGTCCTCTCGACCGTGGTGTACGTCAGCGCATTCGCGAGCGATGGAACGAGGAGCTGCTCGAACACCAGCGGGAGGCTTACAAGCGGGAGTTTGTCGAGTCGCAGTGGAAGTCGGAGGACGAGCGACATGCAGAGCTGGTTCGCGAATGGGAGTATGAGCGTGTGCAGCACAACTCGGAGCTGGAAGAGCGTGTGCATCGCGAGGAGGAAGAGGACAAGCAGAGACAGGCAGTGCGACGTCGCGAATGGATGTATGAGCAGATTCGACATGACTCAGAACTGAGGGAGCGCGCGCGGCGCGAGGACGAGGAACGCAAGCAGCTTGATCTATCTTGGGGCCACTTGGAGGCACATCAATGCAAGACTTACGGTGCCAGGGAATACACCGCAGCCCTTATGAATCTTCCCGCAGAATGGAATTGGGTTCGTGGCGTCGAGGCCTGCAAGGTTACACCACTTGAAATCCATGGGATCAAACTAATGCCGAAGAGTTGTGAACACAGGGTACGTGCTGGTTGTTGTTGGTAGATTCTGGGTTGATTTACGAGTTTTCAGGGAACTGGTGTTGTCATTGGCGTGTGGGAGGTTGATCAGTTCGAACCGGATTGCAAGCCTTTGTGGACCTCGTACAAGGACAAGGAAAGCATCTCTTTGCTCGCCATATCAGTGTCATAGCAGGATACTGACGATTAAGACAGGGTTGTACAGCAAATGGATCTGGAATGAAGGTATAGCCCATCTGTCTTTTTTTCTTTGCTTTTCATGAAACATCCTACGACCAGCACATTGAACAATATTTGGAGAACATTCCAAGTGGAGGTGATTGGCGGGAATTCTGTGCCACGACGCCAACACGCTTCGATGAAATGGAATTCATAGGTGCTCATTGGTGCACTCCAGCCGTAGGTGTAATCTAGCAAACGTTTGACCTCACTCACGATTTGGGCGTACTTGCAGAACAACGGAGTCTGGGGTTGGTGGATGATCGATGAGGCTAACTGCTGAAAGGGATGTATGATCTGCGTTCTCCTGGCTCGACCAACAGCCTTTTTTCATGTACGATGCTAACCTTGTATACTGAAATGCTTTCTTGTTTGAATTTGACGCTTTCGGTCCTATAGATACTGTTGAAATGATTGACGATGTGAGTCGGGCATCTACAAGTTCAGCATTGGAAAAAGGACTATGCTTTCCGTAGGTAGCTGGCTGCCGACAACTTGAACGACCAACCGTTCGATGTTTGAGTTTGTGCTCGGATATGTGTATCTGCACGCGCAAATTTGGAACCTACTAGAGCATTGTCGGGTTCGGAAGTTGGGTGGACCGTTGACACCTGAAATAGTCATTCCTCAGTGTGTCGGGCTTGTGATGCGTGTGTACTTAGTATGGTCCGTTCGTGCGTCCGCCTGCACTGAGTATATTGCACTCGGCATTGATACGGTACGCCATGTCACCTTAAGCTTGTTTCGAATTACGACTGGTGAGCTGAGTCTCAATAATTTGATTCGCCTTGAATCCGTTCCCACTGCCGCATCAGACTTCCGAGGTTGATATGCAACCAGAGCAAGATCCAGACCGTGATCCCCACATTTAGGTAATTTAGGTGAAACTTACACGGGGGCACCCGAGCACCTTCTTGTACACGTTGTGTCCCCGTTTTTTTCAAATCTCTATCACAACTTTCACTTGTCGGTCGTCTCCCTCCCCGCGCCCCCTACCTATCATACAAGCAATACTCATCGACCACGTACCATCATTTCATTCCGTCGGCCATCGTCTGCGGAAACCTCTTTGCTCACTTTTTTTTTTCAACGCATTTCGCCGACAAGTAGGTAAGTGATTCATTCACCAAAGGGAACACCAATGCCCAAGTTTTGTGATAAGATCGGTATCCGTATCACTACTGTAATGGTTGCACACTACGGGTCGACCGGGTAAGTGAGGCGGTCGTATCTGTTTTGAACTATTCATTCAATGCAGGACTGAGCACAGTTTGGAGCCGCCCCCGCCTACGAGAGGGCTACCTCATCCAAACGACGGATCTCCAGTGGATCAGTCGAGGCCACTGTTGTAAGCACACCCATCTCTCACTTGCCTAAAGCTCATTTATCTTCTTTGACGCCAAAAAGCGGGCGAATTCCAGAAAAAATGATAGCGTGGACGAAGAGCCGCGTTTTCGTTGTCATTATGATGCTGATCGTCAGCGCGGGCATCTTCACATACGCGATGCCAGCGGGGTACTGTAACAGTCCTCTCGACCCTCGCGTGCGTGAACACGTCCGCGAAGAGTGGAGCAAGGAGCTGCTTGAGCACCAGAGACAGGAGGCTCAGCGGGAGTCGCGATGGGCCCGAGAAGATGAGCAACACGCGGCGCAGCTGCACGAATGGGAGCAAGAGCGGGCTCAGCATAAGCTAGATCTGGAAGAGCGTGCGCGGCGCGAGGAAGAGGAGCGCTGGCGGCTGAACTTGTATTGGGGCCGCGTGGAAGCGCACCAGTGCAAGAGTTACGGAAAAAGGGAGTATACTGCAGTTCTTATGAATTTGCCGACCGATTGGGGACAGCCTCGCGTTATTGATGCATGCAGGGTTACGCCTCTTGAAGTTCACGGGATAAGGCTGGTTCCAAAGAGTTGTGAGGACAAGGTAAGTGGTAGTAACCGTTGGAGGATCAGGGGATGATTAACAGGTTTTTAGGGTAACGGCGTTGTCGCCGGTCAATGGGAGATTGATCAATTCGAGCCGGATTGTAAGCCTATGTGGATCTGGTACAAGGACAAGGAAAGCATCACCCTTCTGCACCAAATCATCTAATACCAGGATGCTGACGACTACAGCAGGATTGTACAGCGAAAGGATCCGGAAAGAGGGTAAGGTCCATCTATCAGATTTCTTTGGTTGTTGAAACATCATCCTGCGACCAGCTCATTGAACAATACTTGGAGAACGTTCCAAGGGGAGGCGATTGGCGAGAATTCTGTACCACGACGCCAGCACGTTTCGATGGAATGGAGTTTACAGGCGCTCAGAAGTGCATTCCAACCGTAGGTGTAACTCAACACGCCCTTTCCCTTGCTCACTATTCCGGAATAGTTGCAGAACAACGGAGCCTGGGGTTACTGGGAGGTCGACGACACTGACTGCTAAAAGGGTCTAGACACACACTCATGAACTGAACACCATGCAAACATTGTTTCTCGTATAACACTGACCTTGTTTTCTAATATTATCTCTTGTTCCAATTTGATTGTGTTGATTCTATGACAGACGTTTATTATACAACGCCGGTGTTCAGGTTCAGACGCAAAACTTTGCGCGGAAACTCGGGGTGTTGCGAGTCTCACGGAGCGAAGCGTAACCAGCGGGCATTACTATTAGTGCTGACAACGATCGGCCTTATCTAGAGGTGCCTTCTTAATTCATAAGGGCTGCAGGAACGCCTGCAATGCGTGTGATAGGAATGTTTCTTTGTTCAAAGCCACGACAGAATGCTCATCTGCACGCAATGAAAAGCGATCACTGCGACCCGAGGGTAACGGATGGCTTTTCATTGGTCGGCTTTCTCTATGGGAAGATCGGTTGTCATGATCTCACCAGGGTAGTGGAGGCTGCTTGAAACGTACGGCAGTTCTGGAAGCACCTCGCCTCATAAAGTGGAGGGAGTCCCTGACTCCACGAACACGCATCCACCTCATTGTAATGCCGTTGTATCCTGGCTGTTTCTTCTATATATATTATCTGCACCGTCACTCGCTGGCAACCCGTCTTTATGAAGTATATCGTCTCCCTCTGATACCTGATACTCATAGAGCGTTGCAGTCTTATTCATTCTAATCCACTAGAGTCATCTTCAATTCTGGGCTTCACATCGTGAGCGCACTGTTTCAATTATTCAAGCTAAACTATCCTGACGTTACCCAAGTGGTTAGATTGCATCCAACGCTCTCTTAGATTTTTCGGTAATATCGACATCCATATCAGTGCAGTAATGGTGAGATTCGGTCTGAACGGGTCAAACTACGGTTCGACCGGGTAAGTGAAGGCCACCGTACTTGCATCGACTTTGAACGACTCAGCGTGTCCATTACCATTATCCATTGCAGGACGGAGCAAAGACCGGAGCCACCACTGCCGCCATTGCCGCCAGCCTCAGCCTCAACTCCATCACCCCCCGGAGGCTGGCCTTTTGGTTTCAAGTTCTCCGGGAGCGAACTACCTCACCCAAACGGTGGCAGGGAGTCTGAGCCTACTCGGAGTCGGTCGACGTCATCGCTGGTGTAAGCGGCACGATTTCTGTTTTCCTGTCATGTCTTCGGAATCTGACTATATTGTTCAAAAAAGGTGGATGGCTTGGAAGTACAGACACCTGTTTTTCCCACTCCTGACGCTCTTCACGGTCTTCGCAGGCTACTTTCGAGTCATTCCTGGGATGCCGTTGGAGTTGGACTGTGGCGACCCAATCGACATCTCCAACTGCACGCTTAAATGGGGCCAGGAGCCTTCGTCCGAGCACCAGCCCACTAAACCCGAGGTTGCTTCGTTACGATCAAAGTGGGAGGTCGTCCACTTGAAATCGCGATGGCACTGGGAGGACGACGAACATGAGGCGCTGCTTCGCGAGTGGGAGCAGCCTGACACGTGGCTCAACGGTGATTTGTTTTGGGGACACGTGGAGGCGCACCCATGCAACATTCTGCGCGGAACCAGGGAGTACACCGCCGTTCTTATGAATCTCCCGACTGAGTGGGAAAGGTTTCATGGCCTGCCGGTGGAGGCGTGCGAGGTCACGCCTCTCGAAATCCAGGGGGCTAAACTGATGCCAAAGAGTTGCGATCACAGGGTAAGTGATACTCGTACCAGTCGTTGGAAGATGGAGGGATGATTAATAACTCTTTTAGGGTGATGGCGTCGTGATTGGTCTATGGGAGATCGATCAGTTCGAAGCCGAATGCAAGATTTAGTACCGGGAGTTTGACGATGTCTGACCCGGAGCGCATCTGCAGGTGTTGCCAGATATATATAGCCTATACGTCCCGTTTCTCGATCAATGTACAAACATTGTTATTCCTTGTTCAACGTTCAAAGCTGGCCTTGACTGGGCACAAATTCATTGTTCGCTTTAGGCCTATCGGAAGTTGCGGAAAGAATTCTCAATGACAGTCATTGGCTGAGCTTCGAAGGGGGCCGGGCAAGAACTCTGCTACGCCAAGTCTGTCGTAGTGATAAGTTCGCACTCTAACCGCATCAACTAATCAGTCGGAGTCTCAAAAGAGAGATGTTCAGACTCCGATCTGTGGCATTGAAAAGTTCACATTTTTTTTCGTGGATTTGCTTTCTCGGGCACGTCACAGGCAAGCGTCCCGTTCATCGAAGGGCTGTACTTGATCACTGACACTAGGATTGGCATCAAGGTCACCTTCAATCATGGTGAGATTTGGTACGAATGCAAACTACGGGTCTACCACTGGGTAAGCATGCGCTCCGGTATCTTTTATCTGCAGAGTCCATTCATGACGACAGGTCCGCCCCACCGCCATACGCTAGATTTACCACCCCCAGCGGGCCACTACCTCATTTCGATGATGATTCTTCATGGAGGTCACCGTCGTAAGCCCGTGTTGATTTCATCTTTCCCCGAGACTTTTTCAAAAAGAAATGAACCGCTCAGGGTCTTCAGGAGAACGGCGCGGATGACGATGAAAAGCCGCACCTTCGCCGTCCTCCTGACGCTCGTCCTCTCTGTGGGCCTCTGCCTGTACAATTTGCCCGTAACGTATTGCAACGACCCTCTCGACCCCAACACGCGCGAGCGCGTTCGCGAAGAATGGAGGAACGAACTGCTCGAGCATCAGAGGCAGGTGGCAGAACGGGAAATTGACAAGTCGCGATGGAACTGGGATGTTGAGAAACACGCGGCGCTGCTCCGCGAATGGGAACAAGAACGCGCTCAGCATGAATTGGAGCTAAAAGAGCGCACACGTCGTGAAGAGGAGGAACGGGCGCGGCTCAATCTGTTTTGGGGCCGCGTGGAGGTGCATCAGTGCAAGACTTACGGAACTAGGGAGTACACCGCTGTCCTTGTGAGTGCTCCGACCGAATGGAGAAGTAGCCAGCTTGTTGAGGCATGCAGAGCTACGCCTCTCGAAATCCATGGGATCAGATTGACGCCAAAAAGTTGTCAACTCACGGTATGAGGTGATCATTGAGAGACGGATGGATGGTTAATGAGTTGTTAGCGAAGCGGTGCCGTGACTGGTGCATGGGAAATCGATCAGTTTGAACCAGATTGCAAGACTTTCTGGAGCTGGCCCAAGGACAAGGAAAGTCCCATCCGCCACATCAACTCATCTATGCCAGGACACTGACGATTACTATAGGGTTGTACATCAACTGGATCGGGAAGGAGGGTAAGACCCAATTATCATGCCTTTTTTATCTCTCTTTGAGATGTCGCGCCATTAGCGTATCGAGCACTGGTTGGACAACCTTCAAGATGGAGCAGACTGGCGGGAATTTTGTGCGACCACGCCAGCGCGTTTCCACGGATTGGAATTTTCAGGCGCTCAAGAGTGCACTGCAGCTGTAGTTGTAAACCAGCACATTTTTGGACCTAACTTATGGTTCGGCCACACTTACAGAACAAGGGAGCCTATGGCTACTGGGAGATCAATGATATCAACTGCTGAAAGGGCAAAGGCACATGTGCATTACCCATTGCTTTCACGTTATAACCAACATGCAAACGTTTTCTCTTGTACAACAAGTGTTGGTCTTGTACATCATATTGTCTAAGTAAAAGATGCTGTATCGTTGAAAATCAATTAGCTGTGCTCTTTCTGGTGATTGCCCGCGACCCGCGGAGTGGACTCCAATACGCTGATAAGTTTGGAACGTTCACTTGGGCGCAAGGTCACCACGGGCTTTCAAGTCCGCACCTCCAGCGACTGCGGTAGGGCGTCTACATATGTGAGTTTTTGGCCCAAGGATGATCATTAGAGTGACTCGTAAGTCTCCTTTGGACAAGCAGACTACCCTGCGCGGATGGTACAAGAATGGCAGCTGGTCCACATCAAGCGTCAGCGCAGGAAGGCCATCGACGACATCCGTCTACCAATCCTCATCCTTGCTCGACAAGAGCCACGGATCGAGCTAGCTGGTCACAGAAGTCCGTCTATAAGTGTTTTCTCTTCACGCATATGTCCTTCAGGTATGTCCTTCACAGAAACAGTCCAGGTTCCCACCCCAGAATCTAGGTAAATATATTATATGAGGGGGAGGGGGGCTCGGTAGAAGCACATCTTCCACAACAATGATTCCATCCCTGAGTTTGAGACATTTCGACGTACACAAAGGCAAGGAATAAACGGCGGTGTTCGAACGCCGTCTACGTGGAGTTCACTGACAGGCAATGCCGCAACTAGTAGCGTCCTGACTCCTGAACACATCCCTGTCACAGGCGGCGCATAATTCGGTCACATCTTCAAGTTGCCTCTCGAAGATCCGGGCGCATTGCCCTGAAAGGTGCCATCAACACAACTCGACTAACCCGAAGTAGTGCACAATTGAACCGGGTCCCGATTAACGGCGCATCAATATCAATACACCCCACATAACAGCAAACGTCATTATTCACGTGTTCAGATCGAATTGAGCGCTAGCTTTCCTTTGTTCCATTTCTTAGAAAATCTGATCCAGGGGCGGTATCAAAAGACGTAAGTAATATTCTCAGGCGATGGCGTGAGGCATGCAACAAACTTATCCCTATTTAGAACACCACCTCAGTGACCGATTAGCAGCCACTGGCGGAAGGAATACGTTATCACAAGCACTTTGGATCTGGTGTAGTGGTTTGTTTGCTTTAGTGGGAGATATAAATGTGGGGCCTTGTGCCATGGCACATCCAACAGTTCCATCTATCTCTTGTCATACCTACATCAAATTAACTCCACCAATCCCTTTGCAATGGCGGTAAGCACGTTGAGAGCGGAGCGTAACCTCGATAACACCTTTTTAGTATTGGCACTTTCCTCCAGGTGGCTGGCCGAGAGCGGCCGCTGACATTGTGAGCGAGCAAGCCGCGGAGGAGCCCATCCAGAAGAGCACCATTAAGGTATGTTTATCCTCCTATTTCACCCTGGGTTGTTTGACAAGCTGCTTTTGCAGTGGGGCCCGTCGGGAGATTGGGACTATCGTGCCTCCGAGATTGTCGCCGAGCAAGCTTCAAAATGAATCGAGATTAACACCAATAAATTGTGGTGTGTTCGTATGCAAAGTTTGTTGTCCGTGTAATGGTGTATATCGATTGTTAAATCATGTAACTATGCGTGATTGTGCCTTGGTTGCGGTTGTCGAATCTCCGTGCCGTGAGGAAGTATTGAGGAAATGGTGGACGAACCTATTGCATATCTGAAGTGCATGTGGATTTCAAGGCCTACACACTCGTCACGTTCATCTATTGGAGCAATACTCCCCATGACCCTGCCAGTGAAAGTGTTGTACGCAGACCTAAACTTGAGAGTCTCGAATTTAGATCTGAACAGTGAACGTCATGCCTGTTGCCAGCGCAGTCTCAATCTCACGACTGACCTTGCCATACCGACGGAAGGTGAGCTTCTTATTCTCAAGAACCACTGGGCTCGAGAGCTGGAGACATTCGAAGAGCCGGATTGTCTGCGTCCTGGGCTGCGTCACAATACTGCCGCGCGGGTCGGGCCCGGGCATGGTCGCGTCGACATCGACGGAGGTGCGGAGGCAGATATACGCGAGAAAGTGCGTGTTTACGACAGCGACCTTGCGAATGTGAATACTGTGTGGTGCGTAGTAGTTCTTTCTTGGGCAAAGTGCCCAGGAAGTCGGTGCATGCCTTCGTATGATACCGTCCGCGTGCATGAGGGACTCGACGAGCAGCAGCTTTCGCCGGAATATGTATCCGACCATGCGTTCCACGTTGGCCAACTGCATCAACATCTCATCGGTGTGCTCGATGCGGGACCACGCCGCCCTCACAATGCAATCCGGGAGAGCGTTCCATTCGAATCATCCTAGACCATAGTATGATTCATCATACGACACGCAAGCTCGAACCCACCGTGGAGGTACACGCGGCGCCGATGAGAGACTCTCAACGACGTCCGCTAACATCTTCGCAGACAGTTCCCTGACGCTGCTAAAACACTGCTTGGAAGGCGACGAACCTTGAAGCTCCTGCTGACTAATATCTCGGGGACCTCCGGAACAGAATGGACCCGGATCTCCGGATTTGAACCAGGCTTGTCCTTAACCCTCTTTCCCCAATCACGCCGGGACAGCCATGTACTGGCGTCGTGGTCCGCTTTGATAGTAAAAACAATAGGCAGAGTCGAGGCGCAACCACTCCATGTGCGCCATAGAGACACCAAAACAACCTCCGGGTACAATCTTGCATAGTAAGTCTCCTTTCGACAAGCGGACTACCCTGCGCGGATGGTACAAGAATGGCAGCTGGTCCGCATCAAGCGCTGGCGCAGGAAGGCCATCGACGATATCCGTCTACCAATCCTCATCGTTGCTCGACAGGAGTCATGGATTGAGCTAGCTTGTCACAGAAGTCTGTCTATAAGTGTTTTCTCTTCACGCATACGTCCTTCATGCATCTACAGGCTTCGCATCCTCTTGCAACTCTGGAGGATAGCAGAAACAAGATTCTCAAAATCTAGGTAAGTTAAGTAAATCATTTTTCAATAAAATACAAGGGGGGGGGGGGGGGGTCCGCACAACGATGATTCCATCCCTACGTTTGAGACATTTCAACGTACCCCAAGGGCAAGGAATAAACGGCGGAATCCTGACGTGTTCGAACGTCCGAATAGTGGAGTTCACTGTCAGACTATACCCAACTAGCGTCCTGACTCCTGAGATACATACAGGCACAGGTGGCGCATATTTCAGTCACATCTTGCCTCTCGGTGATCCGGGCGCATCGCCTGTATTTCATTGACACAACTCGACTAACCCGTAGTATACTAGTACACAATTGAACCGGGTCCCGATCAACGGCGCATCAATATCAATATGTATGTACATGATT